>PDNB01000161.1:0-68351 GCA_002573585.1 Helicocarpus griseus UAMH5409 | reverse complement strand
TTTCTTCCTCAGCTTTAGATTCTTGTACATTAGGCCTTAATAGGATTCCTTATTCTAGCTCGATGCCTTGCCGTCACACCACCCAACGACCTCCGTTTTGCCATACAAATTGGTCATATTGCCTACCACAATATGTCATTCACAATTTATTATATATAAATCCTCATTGGTAATTTATAATTTGTTAATAGATTATACTAAAATAAATAATCTATCTCATAAAAAAAATATACTGTACATTGTGCATTACATATGTAAATAAAAAGATTTTTTCTCATATAAATTTATATGAGCTGTATTTGGATTACTAGCTGTATTTATCAAATCAGATTTATATGAGAAAATTGCAAATTTCTATAACTTTTGAATAACTTAATCAATATATAATAAATTTATGTATAGCTTAAACCTTAAGCTAATTATACAGAACTCTAATACATATAAATTTTTTATATATAAATATCAACTAGTTGTGTTGATGACAATACTGTAATTTGAATACATATTATATGATTTGTATGTGTAATTTATGAAGAAAATCAACTTCTGATACAGACTCTAGCTCAACAGATTCTAAATATTTAGAAAAGTTAGAAAACTATGTTGCAATACATATTAAAAAATATATAAATTACATATTATATACTAATTTTATATGGTTGTTGTTGAGATATATGCACTCAGACATTCTTCATTTAGTATGTAAAAGAGAGGTCGTTGGGTGGTGGAATACGTTAATCATAGTTAAAAATTAGCCCTAACTCTTAGGACCATCCAAGTATAAATTCGAGTTGTTTGGTTTCGCAACTCCTGATTACAGTGTTGCACTCATATATCTTTCTAATCTCTAACCAGGTTTTGCGAGCTGCTCACAATTGTTTTGCTGTTGTAAATAGGAAAGGCTAGAATTGAGTCGGGGGGTTGCGAGCAAGTAGTTAAGCCGGACGTAAATATATATGTCCGCTGCTTCACTGCAAATGCTCTAGCTGATTACTCCTTGTTCAAGGTACCCACACAGCTTATACTCATATTCAACCACAAAATTGGCTACACCGAATCCATTTCGACCATTTAACCCCAACCTCAAATAGTTAGCTTCATTCCCCCAAGGTAGACAACCTGAAAGCATGCACAGGGGTTGCATCATACGTCCCCTGACGCCACACCACCAGGGTCCTTGAGAACCTTGGTCGCGAAACACCTACTTGCCTGATATCTGAATGAGGACATTAGAGTCGAACGGGGTTTGCGATATGTATATAAAGAATATGGAGAGTAGAATTGCCTCTAATCAAATACCTAGACATCTCCCACTATTTTTTATTCTCCCCTTGACCAAACAGATACCTTCCCACATATCGTCAGCACGTATCCTAGCATAATGGCTCCAGAAGCTTTAGAGTGTCCAGTCGTCGACGTAATCATTATTGGAGCAGGGCCATGTGGCCTCGCAGCTGCGGCGAGACTGCGCGAGGAGACACCGTCTGCTCTATTTACAGATGAAGAACACCAGCGATACCATTGGTTAAAGCGGCATTCAGGGCGAATGGCTTTGGTCCGCGCGCATAATCGAACACTCAACAGTGCTGGAAAGCATGGACGCAGAGTCTCGCAGAAGGGCCAGAAGGGAGAGGTACATTGGTGCAAGACGGGGACAAAATCGTGCACAGGAACAAGGTCTCCATCCCAGCCGTCCATTCTTGTCCTCGACAGTAGTGGTGATCGCTGGCTGGAAAAATGGAACCGATCCTTCGAAAAACTCCAGATACCGTGTCTCAGAAGCCCCATGTTCTTCCACGTCGACCCGGGAGATCGTGATGGGATGCTTGCTTTTTCCAGAGAAACGGGGAGAGAGGATGAATTGTGGGAAATCCCTGGCTGTGTTGGGCAAGAACTCAGCAAGCACAAGAAAAAGAAGAGACAGTCAATGCCTTCGTGAGTATGTTGCTTTTTTTCAAAAATTCGATGATGCTGATTGGATCATCTATTAGCTCAAAGGTAGAGATCGCGATTGACGAACGCGATAGAAAGGACTATTTCTCCCCTTCCACGAAGCTCTTTGCAGACCATTGCACCTTCACGGCGTCGCGATACGGATTAGACAAGTCTGGCCAAATCCTGGTGCAAGAAGCAAGGGATATAACGTATGACTACGTGCCCGATTACTCGAATACCGAAAAGCTGTTCACCGTGAAAACAGACAAAGGGTGCTTCCATGCAAAGGCGGTGGTCCTCGCAATAGGCCCTGGAAATACCAAGAATATGCCTTGGCAAATGTCAAAGACTGAAATTACTGGTGCTTGCCATAGCCTTGATATAAAGACATTTCCCGACCCCGGTCTGAAAGCAAAGATAAAGTCACGCCGGGAAACTAATGTTGTCGTTGTGGGTGGCGGCTTATCTTCGGCGCATATCATCGATATGGCTGTTAAAGCAGGCGTGAGCAAAGTATGGCATTTCACCCGTGGAGAACTCAAAGGTAAGAGAAACCATGAGCCAGTACTATGAATTCCCTGGGCAAAAGCTGACCGTATTCGCCCTTAGTAAAACACTTCGATATTGGACTGACATGGATGGGCAAGTTCAAGAACTATGAGAAAGCCGTCTTCTGGTCAGCAGAGAGTGATGAAGGTAGGGAAAAACCCCTGGCTATGGAAGCAAGCAAATAACTAATTGAGGATTTGTAGAGAGGCTTGATATGATAAAGACAGCGCGCAATGGGGGAAGTATAACTCCCCGTATGCATAAAGTGCTCAAGCAGCACGTTGCCCACAAGAAGTTGTCTATTTGTACGCACACCACCATCGCTTCGAAATATTATGACCCAGTATCAGGGACATGGCAACTTGACACAACGCCTCCTATGCCCGACCTCCCTCGAATCGACTACATCTATTTTGCGACTGGTGTGAGCTCCAACGTCGCCGAGCTTCCGCTACTTGGATCAATGAACCGCGATCATCCAATTGAAATAAAACAGGGACTGCCATGTATCACGGAGGACCTCACATGGAAGCATGATATCCCGCTGCTGGTCACAGGGAGGTTGGCAGCGCTGCAGCTAGGGCCGGGAGCGGCTAACCTTGAAGGCGCAAGGTTGGGTGCGGAGAGAATAGCGTGGACACTTGAGAGGGCTTTGGGAAGAGCAAAAGACGAAGATCGCGAGCTATCCCGAGTATCTTTTTGTGGGCATGGAAACAGATATGATTGCCTCTCTAATCAGCCCCAGCATTCGGTTATGGTATCGGCGTAGCGACAGCGGGAAGGAAACATTCGCTTTTAGAAATTAATAGTAGAGAGCTGCTCATGCTATCTTATGCAATTGAAAGGCTGCGCGCTTAAATTCGTAGATTGCATTTGACCTTCACTATAAGTTCTTTGGAACATTATGTTTGGTTTGACAAGACCTAGCTGCGGCTAGCAGTAACTTGCATAGGAAGACTCCCGAATGTGGGGAGTCCATGATTTACTCGACTGGTTCTTGTTAGTGATGGGTGGACTATAAATCCAGACAAAGTGTGCTATTCTGCGCAAAGCCAAAATCATAGATAGATGGGATAGTGCGTGCGTCGAATATCTTGCTGGGATAATTAATTCAACTTTGAAGGATATCAGGCATTCTTGAATTAAATAACCGCGGTTACTGCTTATTGGGAACACGCTCCGCTATGTGCTTTGAAACGAACAGGTAGTCGGCTACTAGACAATGACGAGTATGTTCTCTCCTCGTCGCATCTGATTCGCCAGCTCTCTTGCTGCATGCACCAACCAGCCGCCCGCCAATCCAGAGCCATCGGGAGATGGATTTAACCCATTATCACAGGAAACAACCCGAGCTTTCCCGCTACTCACCCAGTGGCTGAGCTCTGGCTCCAGCGCTGGATAACTGTGGTAACCGTGAGACTGTGGATCGCTCTCTCTCGTCACCTGCCCATTTTTATCCTGCTGGAGCTCCGTATGCGATCCATGGAACACACCCGGAGACATCGTCGTGACTCTCCCTGAGTGGTCCAGCAGGACGATGTCAATGCCTCTAATATCCATAAAGCCCGGGACCAGCGCGACCGCCGCGTCTCCTGCTGCCACACCAACTACGACAGCATCCGGGTTCTTGCCAATCTGAGAGATTGCCTCCTCCCACGTTTCGTCTCCAAAACGTGCCTGGAATGTGCGGATAATCGTGGGAAATGGGTGTGGTCCGATGGCAACGCCAGGGACGTAATGGCACTCGTGCAAGTCTGCAATCCAGGACTGAAGTGCGGTGTTGACGGCATCGCGCACTACCTGTCCGCCGCTACCGACTGAAACAAGCTTCCCTCCGAGCTTATCTATATGTGTAGATAAGCCTGGAAACCGTTTAAGGTCTCGAGCTCCCATAAAAAGGACACAGCAAAGTCCTAGCCTCGCGCATAGGGTGGTGGTCGCTATTGCGTCGCCCTCAGATGTGGTCTCGGCTAGGATGCATTTTTTGCCCAACCGGCAGGCGAGGAGGATTTGCCCGAGCGTGCTGTAGATTCTGTATCTTTTTGCAGCGTGCAAACCGTGTGACGTTTCTTCCTGCAGCCAGACATTGGCCACCTGATGGCCGCTGGTGTCATGTCCATTCTTGATCTGAAGTGGCCCGCTGATCATGCCAGTCAAATGGTTTTGGTACTCTCTCCAGAAATTAGGATCCTCAAGCGCGCTGACAAAACATCGTTCAAGATCCCCCAAGGAGTCTAACAGTAGCTCTGGTACATATTGACCCCCGTACGGCCCGAAGTACGATGGGAGCGTTATTTCCCCAGCCAAACAAGCGATATCCGCAGAGGGATTGATAGTTGGATTATGGAGTGGAAGTTGCACAGGAGACACAACGTCGGATCGACCGGTTAGATACATGCAATAGTTTCTGATGGCTCTAGCCAATTCCCCTTCGGCTTGAGACCCGTTGATGATTTTAATAATCTGAGTCCCCACAACCACACCCGGGGCCAAGTCTTGCATGCTAAGGAATTGCTCTCGAGTGCTGACTCCAAGACCTAGGGCGAACGGCTTCTTGCCGCAGAAGTGGCGTAGCCTCCGCAAGAATTGAGAGAGAACAGACTTGTCTAACGATACGCCTTCACCAGCTGAGCCGCTAACGCCCATTCTCGAGAGCACATAGAGATAGGTATCTGCAGCCCGACAGAGGAGCTCGATCCGCTTGTCCTTCATGGTCGGCGATATAACGGGTATATACGAAAGCCTTGAGATGTGTTGGTCTTTTTGTCAATCGCGGCGTGTAGCAAGAATTGAAACTAACCCTGCCTTTTTGCAAAGAGTACGAAAATGAGATGATTCAATCACAGGCAGGTCTGCCAAAAGAAAGCCATCCACTCCGACCTGAGCTGCTTCCTCAACTGCTCTTTCGAACCCGTACTGTAAGACCTGGTTGCAGTAGCCCATAATTACGACCGGAACTACAAGGCCTCGCTCTCGAGCGCGTCCAACAATATCAAGCACCGTCTGGAAGTTGGTCCCCGTCTGTATGGAAACGGTATGGGCATCTTGAATGATTGGGCCATCCCCAATGGGATCAGTACAGGGTATTCCCAGCTCCACGATATCTACGGTAATACCAGTTAATCAATGGAATATACCAAAAAGCCGTTTCATGACCAGACTCACCGATACCTCCCTGTTGCATGGCTAGGAGGATTTCAATGGTAGCATCCTGGGTGGGATACCCTGCAACGGTAAAGACCACGGCCGCCGCCCTGCCCTCTGACTGACAACTGGAGAACGCTCGGAGCAGACTTGCCATTGTGAGCTTTAAACCCTGAGAGAGAGTTGCGAGCTGGAGAGGGGAAGTGCTTTCATGTTTTATTTTCTGGCCTCCAAGAAATGTCATGTTGTTAGCTTCCTCATCTCCACTTTTAGCTCCTCTGTACAAATCCGGAGCTGAAAGTAAATAGAACGCAACTAGAAAATAATAGCAAGGCTTCTCATGTAGTGACGGGCTTGGCATTAGTTGAACAAATCCACCGAGAAGAGCCAGGTGCAGAATAACCCTGTGTAGACTGATGGCGGTTTCTAAATAGTACACCCCATGGTTTTCGACGAGATATTTAGGGTCGGAGATCATGCACTCTTCTTACTCAGGCAGGACTTACAACCTGGTCAGGGGTGAAAGATAGATGACACGGTGTTGTGAGGAGTAAAGCATGTAGTTCAAATATATGCCGTCTGCTTCCCACTCCTAGCAGGTTGATAAAGTAGTGCTTCACTTATTCTCTACAACTGTCATCCCCAAAACTCCAGATAGACAGTCTGATCTGCGCTCAGAACTAGCCAACGAAATGGATCAACATCAACCTCAAGAGGCAAGCAATAGCAGCCACGAACACGCTGACCTTCTTCGTCTGGTAAGAGCATATCTCCGTCGACATCCCAGATATGAGTTGACACTGGCTCGGTGACTGTTAACTTCTCCAGCTGAACCCGTCCCACCCGCCTACCCCTGAAAGAACAACCTCCACAGAATGGGGGTCCATCTTCCAGCCGTATCTCGCGGATGCTCTGCAGCATCATGGACAATATACCCAATCAGCTATTGAAGAGCATCTAAACTTCTTCAAAACACATGTGGTCCCTTGGATGGGTCGCGGGCCTCTACCTGATCACACTACAGGTGCTCTCGTCCCGCCATATCAATCCTGTGTTGACGAATGATCACACACCATTTGAGCTTAGTTGCTGCTGGAAGGGAAACAAAAAAGCTGGTCGGGCTGTCGTGCGCTACGTGATCGACGTAATCCCTTCCAGCGGTGAGATCTGTCGCTTGGCTGCTTTTCGGGAAGCGCTTGATGTCATGGACACGCTTGAGCAGGTGTCTCAAGAAGATAATAAAGGCGGTGGCACATTGTCGTTGTACACATTTCCTTCCTTGTGGCGGCAAATCACCAAGAAGATGATCGAGAATGAGGAACAAACACATGTCCAGCCGTGCACCAGGTGCTCCCCATCCGGGGTGTTTGTCGCGTTCGATCTCGTCGCGAGCGCGGCGTTTGCCAAAATATACTGGTTGTTTCCCGCATGCCAAAAGACATCGACTCTGCTCATGTCTGTCGAGAACACCCTCAAATCAACTGAGGAAGCCGAGCCGGCAATGTTTCCCAGATTATTAGAGAATTGGGCCAAGGTGGCTAAACATGTGGCAGCCAACCAGGACATCCTCCAACCACGGATGCTGTCAACCGACGCAACCAAGCACCCCCTCCCACGGGTGAAGGTGTATGCGCGGCGCATTTTTGTCGATTCCAACACGTTCAGCGATATTGAGCCCCATCTGAGCCTTGGCGGTAGTATTCCCCTAGCAGGGCCTTTCCGCCAGACATGTGAGCGGCTCTGGGGCTCCTTGCTTGGGCAGGAGGATTCCGTGCCGGCAAAGGGACCCAAGTACAGCCTCGTGCTTTATGATATCCCCACCGGTGCGCCAGGGGAGGCGCCTGGCAAGGAAGTGTCGGCAAAGTTGTACATTATGTGCCAGGAGATCCCGCGAGTTGACTCGTTTGTGGCACGGAAGCTGTATGATAGCTGCCCTGTTCTCCAGGTTGCAGAGCTAATCAAGTATGTCTACTACCTACCCAGTCTGCGCTGACCTCATCGCGGTATAATTCAAGTTTGCTAAGCACTGATTTGCCGGCTCAACCACAGAGAGCTTGCCGCTAGTTCAGAGCCTACAGCCTTCATATGCGAGTGAGTAGTTCCAAGTTGCAATGGAACGTGCATATATTGACTTGATTGTAGGGTTGGTCTAGCAGCGGGGAAAGACGAGACTGAGGTCACCGTGTATTGCAGTCCTTGCTGGTGGTCACGCAAAACATGGAAGGACTGCGTGGAGAAGGACGGGAGATTAAAGAAGGTCCGCCGGGTCATAGCTCCTCGCTAAACTGTAGTATGTTAGTGATGGTATTGTTGTTTTTGATATATGACAATATTAGTTATCAGTATTCTCCGGAGGTTAGGAGGTTGTCGGGTGAAGAAGTTCGTGGTGGCTTGGACTAGCGGCTCGGCGCCGAACGTAACTTAATTAGAAATCAACCGTCCTACTTGTTTTTTCGACCTGCTTCAGTATCAATTCAAACAAGCATCAAAACAGGACTATCTATTTGTTCAGAACAGTAAAGAATATGGGCCTTGCAAAGAAAAGCCTCCCTTTCATCAATTGATGGCTCTTTGCTTTTCTTTTTGCGTCTTCTCGGTATTGGTGGTATGAAGCACGCAACGAGGAATGTATTATGAAGTCCTATTCGACGTTGGGAAATGCGAGTGCAAGATTGTCACCCTTCACGTTCTGAACAGTTCCTCCGCGTGGAGCAACATTACTGGTTCATCTAATATGAGCTAAAGTCAAACATGCTGTGCCATCAGAAATGAGTCCAGCGAGCGCTGTCACTAACAGCCTATCAACAAAAAAAGCCATGATGCAAGCCTCGCCTTACTCTTGCAAGGCTGGCTGATCATCCGTTGCAGAATCAGTGAGATTCTGGATAAATATCTGAATTCTGGCCCTCACATGTCTGTCGTTAATGATTTTCAAGACAACCTTCGTCGACTGCCATTGATTTCGTGTTTTCGTCGTACTGAGCTTTTTTATTATTTTTTATAATTCTTTAGATTCTTTTGGGCATTTATACTATTACCCAAGCTGACGTTGACTCCCCGTTGAAAATGAGCGCCTCAAATGGAACTACTGCTAACCCAACCACCAAGCAGCCTTCGAGCAATGAACTCGATGGCAGCGATTTCAGCAATAACTTATTCACCGATTTGGTGCCGCTGTTGACTTTTTTTGGGGAACAGGTTACCAAACAGTTTCTGTCTCAATCGGTACATTACCGCTCATCTGGCCATGCCGGTGCCATTATGGTTCTTTTTTTTGCTAATCGACTTCTTAGATGACCTATGGGGACCATGTATTGCTTGCCATGGCCCCCTTAGGTATCTTGACGTGCATTGTCAGTGCTATTCGGGTTCGCGGAAAGAGGTGGCTCAAAGCAATTGTCGGACGAGCCAGGGAGACTCGGCGGTCGCGGAGATGGAGATCCTCTCAAGTACAAGTGATGCTGTTTGCGAGTTATGGAACGGCAACAAGATAGGTTGATTTCCCGTGTTTGTTTTCAATTTTGTTCAAGCTAATATATGTGTGTAGTTAGAGAACGTGGGAATCCGCAAATCGGAGAATTTATATACCGTGATCAAACTAGAGGTCTCATCTTGGACGCCTCAGATATCGTATACAATATTGTAACCGCTTGGAAAAGGGGATATTGTCAGTTCCAGATGCCGCCTCGCTAGAAAAGTTTCATTACAAGGGATATATTCGAGAAATACTTGAGCGCCTAATGAGACAAGCTCCCAATTTAACTTTGAACGTTTCGAATGCAGTAAGCTCGCCCTTCACGACATGGGTTCTTGCAGGCATTGGAATAGCAATTCAGCTCGCTGTGTTGGTAATCGCAGTATTATCTACCTATCGTTGGCAAGTCTCCCAGCTATGGGCTCCCTCTGTTTGCTACAGGTTGGTTTGACCCGATCATGCTTGTACGGATTGATTAACTGACGCTATGTATAGGGACGCTTTTATTGTGTTTTGGCTTTTTTTCGTGCTCCTGTAAATATTCTTACTTTCTTGTTTCTTCGCTTGTCGCTAATGGTCGTAGGTATGATCGATAGCGCAACAAGCGAAATTGACCTACTGGTTTGCGACGAAGGCCATTCCGTCAGCGCCAACAAAACTCCCACGGCTTTTTTTTTGGGCCGGTAACAGCCCCAGATTAGGCGGACTCCAAGTCGTTCGAATAGGTGACCAGTCGTTTGGATCTTACGCCATCATGAATAAGGAGGGCGACTCCAGAATTCGTAGTTCAAGAGTCGATGTGGATGGAGCTTTTGATACTAGTTACGCGACCCTCGTTGCGGCCATTCTAGCGTTGGGACTATATACTCCAGTTTGTAGGGTGTATGGCTATCGTATACCAACACCAAGACTCTCAGATTCAGTTGCTAATCTGACTGTTGTCTACATTAGTGAGGGCGTTGCATTGGAGCGTTGCCATTACGGTTCTCGGTTCGACTATCATCATGGCTGCTATCCGTGCCTATGTTCGCCGGGGTTTGGGCGCCAGACCCGATGTTTTTCAGCTTCTCGAAGGTCACGAAGTTTCGTGGCTCGCGTCGAAACCTTTCAATATTACTCTATGGGAAATTTCAACTATGATACCAGCTGTCCTATCTCCAGCAAACCCCGCCTCTGAACCGTATACGCTGGAAACCAACCGTGTGCCTCTCCTGCCGGAGAATTTGGTTACCAGGAAAGTCGTAGAAGTTCACAAAGAAATTTCGGAGCTCGTTTCATGGCCTGACGACTTCACTGTAGTGGCTAGACAGGTTGCAGAAGCAGCTATAAATTTTTGCGCTACGTGGTTGAAGAAGGCGATTTTGGTGTTGATACGTGTGATTTGCTTCAGACGATATTTCGGGAAAGGGCCACCGCCGGCTCCAGCCCAATTGCAGAGGAAAACAACGGAAGTAATCATAACGAGCCCCCCCTAATTCTACTGGAAGTTAAGAAGAATATGAAGCCGGATATTCCTGTTGGAAGGACGTCTTGCGAGGAGGAAGAAGCTTTGGCTCCATCTGTTGGGATTACGAAGGAAACTAGCACCGGCAAAACAGCAGCTTCCCAAATTCTGTCTGACGAGAAACGCTCGGAGAATGATGATATTGCTGAAATAAATGAAAACCGAGCCCACGATTTCAGACAGAAAAACACTGATGATTATATAGATAATAAGGTTGGGAATAAAAGTTCGCTGCCGTCGTCTACCCTGGATCCCTATTTAATTGGAATTCAAGGCGGAATGCGACCGCAGGTACGAGCCTATTCATCAAGAGATTGGTGGTTAGAGGACCCGAACGCAATTGAGAAAGCCATTCAACATAGCAATCTTTACACCACGCTTGGTTTCTCTACTCACGTCCTATTTCGAGACGGGGTTTTCCGTCCGTTTGGGTATGGTTTTCAATGGGAGTGTGTCATCGAACATATTCACGGAGATGGAGCTAGGTTTTCAAAGAGCGTTTTCTACTTCCGTTTACATGGGACCGAGAAGGTTCCCAATCAATTGGCAAGCACTGAGGGAGACGATAAAAAGCTCTTCGGCCTGTCATGGTCCGCCGATGTCGATGCTTTAGCGGCTGTCATCTCACTTTCTGCGGCTGGAAGATCATCTAGGATATCACAAAGAGCCTCCGAGAGGCGAACATTCATTCGGCTCCTTGGTAGCGGCTGGGAGTCTCAGGTTTCTGCGTGTATCCCAGGCCCGGGAGATCCGTGGAAACAGAGGAAAACCGAAGGACACGTCGTAGGGCGCTGGATACCGCAAGATACTTCCGTTGGAGCTTTCGAGCGGGGATCCTCCTCAGACAGACCATTCGGTAATGTCCAGTCCAGGACAAGTAGCACACAACAGGTAGTGGGTTCAGCGGGTGCAGAAGCTTGGCAACGAAGGTCTTTAGATTTATATTCGACGTGGATTGAGAGGAAGACGGTATCACATAACATTCCCGGAATAATAAGCAAATCAGAGGAGATCGAGCGTCTTATTGACTCCATGGACCCAGCCATGCGTCCCGTACTTAATCCGACCCATAAACCTTATTTCGGTCTAGAAGATTTGATGTTTGGAAATGGTGCTTATTTTGAAAATTTGCGGTAGGGACTTCTCAACCCCTTCGGTACAAGATACGCTAATTGAGTGTACTGTATGTAGAGTATATCGACCTAGTGAACCAATAAGTTGTGCACCTTCTATGGCCCTCCGACAGGACTCATCGTATCCCGGACGGGTGTCTCATTCAAGACTCGGCTCACGAGGTTCAATTGAAGAAATGAGCGCAAAAGATAATCACGCACAGGCGAGCCATAATACGCTGAAGGAAGCCAAAATCGTGTTCAGCACAACATCGCTTACCCGTGTCACTGGACAGGAGATATTCACCGAGTTTATGTTACAAGTCGCAACACATATAACCAAAGTAGGTGGGAAAACGACACGGCGTGCCCCCTTGAGAGGGGACGGGATCCATGACTACCGGTTGCAAAACACCGAACTGTCAAAGTTAGCCGACATAGTATTAGACTCAGGGCTCGCAGAAGATGAAGAGGAAGCATATATACTGATCATTCCTGCGTTTCGTGCGCGTGGTTTGCTACCGATGCAGCTGTCTGATGAGGACGATGATAAAACTTCCGAGGAATAATTTTGATCATTAGGTTTATTTAATCTTCATTCAGCTGGTAACAGCTGGGGGCATTCAGGCCTTCCATAAAGTCTTCAAATTTTCTGGCTTCATCCGCAGTGTAAGAGGAATCGCGCTAGATTTGACTCATGGGCTTTTTCGCGCGTTCAAATTGTTTGCTTGAGTTCCGGCTTATTTTCAATCTGAAGTTATATGTTGCGAGAAAAAATTTAGTATCCACATCTAAATTAAGTGCTATTTACGCAAATTGTTGAGGAACGGTTTCGGGACTGTTTACCATGTATGTGGACACACCCCTTGACCAGGGGCCCAGCATGCAACCAACCCAGGCTGATATTTTCTGCATTTGGGGACATGCTTACCAGTAAAGTCTATATAAAATGACATGGCAAGATAGGTAGTTTCGGGAAAATTGAGTCGGAAGTGTCCAGTAAAAGAGGTATTTGAAAGGCAAACGAATAATAAATCCCTTTCTCAAGCAGATTCACGTCCATGGAACTGCTGTCCAACCCAGAATAGTTTTGAGACATCGAAAGTCTAATATGTACATTGAAGAAAATCTACAATTGATATTGCAGTGGCCGCGCATTAGCATCCCGCCTCCCTCCACCTACCAGCCTTTTCTCCGTCTCATCCGGACGGAATACGCCCCTTGTTTGATTGATCCTGATGTCGTGATATTTTGATAGATCCGTATCAGCAACATACCGGACTTTCGCCGATTTTGTTAGATCATGCCATGCATTTGCAGACTTTCTTCTTCCTTCCCTTCTTAGTCTTTCTCAACTTCTTCGGCTTTGTCTTCAGCTTCGGCTTCGGCTTCGTCTTTGGCTTTGGCTTCAGCTTTGTCTTTGGCTTTGGCTTTGACTTTGGCTTTGGCTTTGGGTTCAGCTTTGTCTTCGGCTTAGCTGGCTTTTGCTTCGTCGTCTTCGGCTTCCCTTTATTCTTCCCTTTCTTGGCCTTTTGCTTCTTTTTCTTTTCCTTCTCCTTCTTCTCCTTCTCCTTCTTCTCCTTCTCCTTCTTCTCCTTCTCCTTCTTCTCCTTCTCCTTCTTCTCCTTCTCCTTCTTCTTCTTCTCCTCCTCCTTCTCCTTTGCAATCTGATCCTTCGACTTCTCCCCCTCAATAGGCCACGAAGCACTACACCTTTCAGCCGCCGCAAGGCCCTTGGAAGCGTCCACACACTTTCCATCGTTCTCGGAAGTCATATATTCACCATTTGCATAAGCGAACTTAAAGTAACCACTACCGGTTCCAAAGTTTATTGTATTGATACCGATCACATATGGTAGGAAATTCTCCTGAATTTCATAGGGTATACCGCAATCATTACCCTCGTTATCGGGGCTATACATGCCGCGCGGGTAGCACTGGTCGTCGTAGATGACAAACGCCCTGCCGGACGAGTAATTGTCAAATGCGCCACGTCCGCCTCTGCCGACGTAGTTTGGAAACATGCTGAGGCTGGTTGCCATTGAGAATGTCCAGCGGCCCTTATCGTGGGTCTTGCACCAGTCCTTTCTCGTTTCCTTCTTGCCTTTCTCTTTCATCATGTTGTGGAGCCTGCATTTGGCGGAGACGAGGGATATGATGCCCATAAAGGCTAGAAGCCGGAGGGCGAGGGGCCACTTGTATACCATGGTGGGCCGGCGGGGGTTGCTGGTAGTAATTATAGGTGGTAGTCTGCGTACATCGTCTTGGGGGCTCGATGGGAGGAGATCTTTCCCAGCTTTGGACTTGGTCTTGGGGATTAATGAACGAGAGTGGATAGTTGGAGACTGACGAAAGTTAGGTTGATGGATGGGCCATTCCTCATTATTATTATATTATTCAAGAAGGCCGGATGGACCGCCCCTAACAGACGCACGGGCTGTTTGAACCAAAAATAGCAGAGAGATTTTGCAAGCTCACAGGCCATCTCGACATGGTCTAAAAATGATAGGCACAAGTGGGTATGGGGAACTTGCCTTCAGCCTAACTGCTGCTGAATCCTCCCAAGAGCTAAAAGGATAAGATTTTAGGTTGGTAGCATTGTAAATGATCATTTAACGATTCAAGACTTCGGAGAGGTGAGCCCTATCAGCCCCTATTAACCATTCTATCCTATCTCTCCTCCGTTTGATACTCCTGTATTCAGGTGTGTCTGGGACATTTCCCCTGATTCACCGTGCCAAAATTCGTGGCTGCGCCCTCCTTAGTAATCTCACCCTGTCAAGCTGTCCACTAGTTAATTAGGAGTTAGTCGAGCCATCGCCCTTGGTTGGCGGACAAGGGTAGGGTAGGGATCCGGTTGGATGTTGCATTGGGAAAAGTACCTAATTTGCACAATTTCATCAACCATTATTCTTCATTACTTCCTCCTCGCACAGAGAAATCGCGGGTTTCTTCTATAACAATTTTCATGAATGTCAAGAAAGAAAGAACTGGAAGTTTGCCAACGCGCAACTAGAAATTCGCGTAACTACCTAGGTACCTATACGCCCGAGTCAGCAAGAATCAATCTCCCACGTTATCATACTTACCGCCAACCGTTACTTGCTTATCGATCTTTTCAAGAACTAATAATAAGCTGAGCGAGCGCCCGCAAAAACACTGACATGGCTAATGAAGGCTAACGCCCTGCCCAGTGCGCCGGCAGAGCCTCTCATCCTGTCAACATCGAAGCTGTGGACCCTGCTAAACCTGTTGGTGAGATACCGGCGTGAAGTCAAAAGGGAAAGCAGAATAACAAATTATTTAATAGCACAGCTGACTCGGACATTTCATATTAGTTATGGCATTCTCACCACAAGGCTGGTTCAAGCGCAATTAAAGAAATACCTCCCAAAAGCACCTCAGCTATGCTGATGATACGTACCCTGTAATCATCAAGCGCCACGCAGCCCTTCCTGATTCCCTCCATCTCGTAAATTGCGTGCGCTAAGGGACAAACCAACACGACGGCGTCGAGATCCCAGAGCCGAAACAAGGATGTAATCACTCAGCTATTTCAGCCGCAATGACCGGGGTTGGCAGCACTCTCCCAACATCCAATAAGAAAATGTGATGAGGCCGTCCGCAGGAACCCGCGACCCGCGTATTTCTCGTGCTTTTTCCCTTGGAAAATCGGAGATAAGGCTGGCAAGGTCTAGCAACGCTTCACTCATTTTTTTTGAAATCCGAGTAGAAGTTATGCAAGGATGTGAGAATTTTATTGAATCTCCCAAAATAGAAGAATGTGTCAGACACATGCTTGCATGGCACATGCACCCATTCGGAGATATGAGAAGTTGAATTATACGTTTGGCACGAGAAGAGAGAAAATCCCAGATGAGCCAGTTATGCCTGGCATAGTACTCCGCAAACAAGATAGACAGCCAACGTCTCAAAAAGATATAATCAATGAATTGACACCAAAAAAATCAAAATTTCTCATTAAAGCATCATTCTCAACTAGACATGATATTTTCCGCCCCTCATTGCCTCTTCAAATTGACATCATCACATCGTCAGGGGGTATATAATTCTCTTATTCCATCCATCTACCCGTCCATCCTATGCATCCTTCCGCCCACCGGCCGTCCATTGTTATGTTATACTTTCATTATACCTCATACCCAATGCTTCCGTCCCATCCGGTCCATGATCCATGCTAATGCTCGTTCTCTCATCATCCGCTATCACGCGGGGGTATGTTGTTGTGTGTGGTTGGGGGTATTTTGACTATCTACATCATTATGCATTTTGTTGAAAAAAAGAACAAAAAGGGGAAAAACAAAAAGGGAAAATAGGAAATCTATGTGCCATGTCGTCGTTTAATGTCTCCAAGAGAGGGAAACGCTTCGAAAGAGCAGATTTATTGACCAATCTGCTCGATCCAGGGAGCGACACCGGGCTGCATCTTGTTCAACCAAGAGACAAGCTCGACGAGCTCGACCCGTCGCTCATCCTCGAGCTGGTCCGCATCTCCAGTGAGAACGGATTGGAAGATGGGGATCAGGCGTGGCGTCAGGCTGCGGACGGTGGCGTCTTCCCATTTGTCTGTGAGTTGCGCTGTTAGCATAGTTACATGAAAACGTATTTTGGAGAAGGGAGAACATACAGAGCTGGCAAATCATGGCGTAGACAGGGTCGTTCTCCTCAAAGTCATTCTTGAGAGGGAGGATGTCGACGATGGCAGAAAGGACATCAGCAACGGGGATGTTGTCACGGTGCTTCAGGATCATGCGGCTCAGGCAGCCAGAGGCGTTGTCGGGGAGTCTGGCCTCGGGGATACGAAGGCAGGGTTCGAGCTTCTCCAAAATGGTAGGATAGGCTTTGACGATTTCCTCAGCGTTGGATCGCTCGACAAGTCGTCCGATGGCGTAGGCGGCATTGCTCTTGGTCTGGGAATCCTCGTCGCTGAGACGGCGGAGGAGCAGTTCGAGGAACTTGCCAGTGAGTGGGGTGATGGCATCGTTAAGACCGAAGATGATTTCGGCCAAGACACCGGTGGCAGTGGCTCTCTCGAGGGATTCGCTGCTGGAAGCGAACTGCATGACGGTCTTCTCGAATTGAGGCCATATGGCAAGGAAGTTGCCGCCAAGGGCAATGGCAAGGCCGGAGATGACGTCCAAGGCGGTGTCAATGACAACCCAGTCGAACTCGGACAGCTCTTCCAGGGCGGCGGCATCTTCCTCGTCAGCACCGAAGTCCTGCTGGGATGGGTGCTGCTTATTGACGATGGTGGTAACCATGGTGACAATGTTGTCGAGGACAGAGGTGCCGGAGACAAGGTATGGTCCGCAGTACTTGAGGTTCTCGGCGAGATTGCGGTTGACATCGGCAACGGTGGCCCTGGACAGATCACAGTGTCAGCTATGAAGAGCCACATTGGAGTGATATAGAAAATGCAAAAAGAACAAAACCGCAAATGATCAATGTGAACATGAACATAGGCGGTTAGAATTTTATCAGCTTCCAGATGGAAGAATTCGCGTTTGCATCAACCACACTTTTTGTGTGTCTGAGTGAGCTGGGATTACGAAGTAGTGTCATCATATAAAAAGATATCTGCACCAAAAGTGCAACAACAGGCAACAAAAACATAGATGGATAGAAATTTTCGTTCACGTACCTGTCTTCCTCATCAGACCACATCTTGATGGTGGCAGTGATCAAGATCTCAGTGAGCTTCTTCAGCTCATCAGGAGGGGTGATCATTCCCATTCCCTTGCCAGGCACCCACTTCTCCATCTGGCCGTTCTCCTCGCAGACTTGCCAGAGGGCGGCGTAGGCACGGTGGAGAGTGCTGATGGTGCTCTTGCGGACACCCTCGTAAGGATGCTCAGCAAGGGGCAAGACCTGCTCGATGGTCTTCTCGAAATACGGGAGATAGGCCTTCTTGGCATGGGTGATGATGTCACCAATAACCTCGACGGCGACCTCCTTCTCGAGCGCAAGGGGAGTAACAGTGTTGAAATCCTCCCAGTCATCCTCTTCGTCAACATCGAGATCTTCAATGTTGGACTCGTCGAGGCCGGAAACGTCGTGGTCATCATCATCGTCGTCACTTGCGACGCGAACCTTGCGGCCAGCAATGGTGACCTCCTGGCCAATGAGATCCTTGGCAGCAGCGCCAAGTTCGACCTCGAGATCGGTCTCTTCCTGCTCGAGACAAGCGAAAAGACCCTTGACAATCCCATCCAAGAATGGAGTGAACTCTTCACCGTAGACCTTGGACATGGAACCCCAGAAGATGTATGTGGTCTCTTTTAGTCTGGAGTGGCCGAGGTGGAGAGCCTCCTCACTAGCGCGCATCAAGGGCTCGACGTAGTTCTTGAAGTGTTCAGGACCAGCAGAGGCGGACATCTCTCCCATGGCATCAGTGACGCTAGCACGGAGTTCGAGCTCCTCCTCGCTGTCCTTCATAGTAGCGTAATCCTGCATGAGATGCATCGACTCATCGAAATATGGGAGGAAAGCGTCACCAGCGGACGAAGCAATGGATCCCAAAGCGCTCGCAGTAAGGGCCTTGACCTTGAAGTCGGGGTGCTTGAGCAGTTTGTGCAACACTGGCACCAGTCCGCTTTGGTATTGGACAACATCGCTCGCGTTCAAGCCGTCGACAACGGCGTCAATTGAGCTGATGGCAGCCTTCATGATATCGATGATTGGTCCGGTTTCCTCACCCTTCCATTCTTGAACAGTAGTCTCGAGGTTGTTCATGAGAAGAGGCATGAGCTGCTGGTGTTGTTGGCTGATATCCTCAACGAGGTCATCAGCGATTCTTGCAACACCATGGAGGGTTGCCTGGCGAACCTTTGGCTCGGGATCGCTCAGCAGTTTGAAAACAACAGGGAGGATCTCCTTCATCTGGGTGCTGATGAAGTCGGGAGCACCCTCAACACACATGCCAAGAGCCATGATACCAGCACGGCGATAATCAGGGTTCTGGTGGTTGAAGTACTGACCCAGGGCGTTGAGAAGAGGCACAACGACCTGGCTGGGTGGAAGGCTCTGTGCAAGCATGTCCAAAAGACCCAGCGCGGATCGAGCGGGAGTGATGTCGTCATCGTCATCGGTATCACCCAGTTCAGTAGCGATTTGGAGAGCGGTGAGGGTGATTTGGCTACCGATTTGCATGCCTTGGATTCTAAGCTTCCTATACTTGACGCACTGCATGAGGAAGCTGATGGCTTGGGTTCTGGTATCCTCGTCCAACTCGGTGTTGGCGGCCAGCTGGTTCATAAAGATTATGAGATCCTTGAGGTGGGGGTTCATCAACTGGGGATCGCAGCCAAGGAGAGTCTGGAAAACCTCGAAAGCCTGCATGATCCGGTCCTCGTCACCCTGGTCAATTGAGTCCTTCAACACAGCAACCATAGCGGGGAAGATGCTCTGGAAAGCCTTGACTGGGCCTTCATCCTCTTCACTGTCGAGGTGCATCGCGAGTTTGCTCAATGCGAGAAGGGTGTTGATGCGGACCTCAGCGCTCTCGGGATCACGGATGGTCTTGTCGAAAAGAGCAAAAAGATCGCTGTACTTCTCCTGGAAGCCCTCAGCCAGAGTCTCGAGAATGGTGAAGAGAATGTAGACACCAGTGGCACGCTCGTCAGCCTTAGGGCTTCCGGCAGCCTGGAGCAGGAAACCGGGGAGATCCGCCCATTGGCCATCTTCAATGTCAATCTTCGCGATGGCAGAGATGATACGGGCGCAGGCATGGCGAACCAGTGGCCCACCCTCGCCAAGGGCAGCACGGAGCAATTGTTCTCTGACATGCGGTTTTTGCTCTCCAGAGATCTTAACCCAGTGCTTGGAGACCAGAGATCGGGACTCGACGGCAGCCAGCTGTCTCAAGTTCTGGTCATCATGCGAAGTCGCAACCTGGATGAGGAAAAGGAGGGATTCTGGGTGGACGTAGAATTCCTTCTTTAGGGTGCCGGTGGCATCCTTGACGCTGCCCTGGCTGGCTATAATGATAACAGTTAGTCGTTGACTTCCAGACCATTGAAATTGCATTTATAGAGGAGATCGCAACTCACGATTGAGGACAATCTGCAGCTGCTGCAAGAACCGCTGCTGGTCCATTGTGGACGACTCTGGTATAGCACTGGATTCACTCGCACAGCAAGCGTGGAGATGGGCTGTTTATGAGAAACCCAGCAGTTGATATAGATAATCAACCAGTCCAGGTAATAGATTCTCCCTAAATCTAGAAAAGGAAAGGGAAGGGAATGTAGTAGGAGAAAAGGGAGGATGAAGGGAGAGAAAGGAGGTGAGGAGAAGGGAAAAAAGAAAAAGGATGCGAAGTGGGATGTTGATCGGTTGGTGAAGTATTTTTTTTTTCTCTTGGGCGGGCGCTAGTCTGCTTTAGTGGCTCGCGGGTGGCAGTTTGCATTGTTTACACCGACACGGCTCACGACCAGATGAATTATGGATCGCGCAGAACGCGTGGGAGTATTCAACAAATTATTGTCCAAAATACTATTGTGCATGGAATTGATTTGGTAAAGCTAGTAGTCAATCGTAGATATCGTCCAAATTAAGTATATAAGTCACTGAGCTACACCACCACTCAGTGGAATGGCAGCAGCATCTAGGTAGAGAACCAGGCCTTCTACATAGTAGTAAAACCGTGTACTACGGTTCCGTAAGTACAGAATGCACACACTGGTTCGTTCCCCTATTCAAGCTCCACCTTGCCTCCGACATCAATTTGTCTGTCTATAAAGTTTGGTTCGCGTAATAAATGGCATGCCGACATGGCTGGCCAGTATAGCTTCCATCAAACCAGGTTTCCGTGGATATAAATAAACGAAAAGGAAACAAGTCATCCCAAAAGCGAGTGTCGCCAAATTTTTTTTTTAAGACTATATCGCTAGTCTTCCTCAGAATCGTAGTCATCGTCGGGAAGCAGTGAACGATATCGTCGAGCAGCAAGGTCTTCTTCTAAGCCACCGTCTGTTTGAGGGTCAGAATACCCTACATGAGAAAGGCATTGCGTTAGTTCCCTGGTTATGCACATATCATCTTGTTAAATTAACGGGTTGGAAAACTCACCGTCACCTCCAAAGAAGCTCAAAGCTACTGGCAAGAATATCAACGCATGCGACGCAGCGAAAATTACCAGTGCCAGCCATATCCGGAAGTAGTAGACTTCGAATATCTTGCTTCTCGTAAACGCGAGGACACATACACCTAGGAGTTTAGTGACCGTGATACCGCTGAAAACACTCCCGCCAACATTTACCAACGCTGCCCATGACCGTGCAGTCCGATGTCGGAATTTGCCCCGAGCCTGTTCTAAAAGGGGACTAGATGGGAACATAAAGGCGCGCGCGACATGTGCGCAGAATTCGAAGCCAATGCCAACACAAATTATCAAGTTGACCAACGAGACGGCATTGAGCGAAACCTTAGCAATTGCCATGGTTCCTATGATGTCGATAACTGTCATGACCACTGTTGCGGTCACAACTGCTCCGGTTGCTATAGAACCCAGCAGAATAGAGGTGACAACGAATATAATCGCGGTTGCCGATCCGAGAAGCGTTCCAGTGAGGCGGACGATGGACGCATACTGATCGAAGAATATATAGAATTTAGAGTAAGGGAAAATATCGATATTATGCTCCTTTGACAAGTCATTTGCAATCCGACGGGCAGAGGCATATGCTTTGATGAAATCTTCTTGACTGCGTAGCGGTGTGTGGCTCGTCCGGAAATGGCTTGCGTTGGTCATGACATGCTTTGAATCGAGAACCAGAGCGTTACTGTAAGGAGCTAAACCACCTAATGGACAAGATTCGTCTGTGGGTGACTTTACCCATTTTTTCGCGTAATGGATAAATTCGGGTCCTTCCGGCATACCGTGAAGTGAGATATTCCATGGAGGGCTTCTATCTTCGAAACAGGTTTTCCCATCCTCTTTGCAACAGTTTTGTTGAGGATTTAGCCAGTAAAAGAAGTCGTCTATCCAACTAGCAGTCGCGCCTGAGATGTAAGATACATTGGACCGCTTGGATTCCTGTTCAAGGACGAATCCAAGTGAATACTCGTCGCACGTTGAGAACCTTCCGCAAAGTTGCTGTTGATGCTCTCTCGCAGTAACATTCACGCCTCGTGTCACGAAGTATACGGGAGGCCCGCTCCCAAAGTAATCATACAGATCGTTGAAATAATCGATCAAATATGAATCGCTGGGAATGGCGATACGCTGATCCAAGCCCAACGCCACAGTTGGTAGTAAAGCAAGACCAGCTGTGAAAATTCCGAGAAATACAGCCATAACTACGACTTTGGTCTGGTTATGAAGAAGTCGAGCGGCATACTTCTTGCGAATAAATCGCTGCAATATACCCTCTTCTGCATGATCATAGGGTTGGCCACCAGGAATCCCAGACGAATTGGCTTTTCGTACAGTAAGACAAGGCAGGCAATCTGCGCGGAGACTCTCAACTCGTTTTTGATTTAATGCAAGCACAGATACAAACATTGTAACTTGCAATAGTGCATTGATCAGGACAGCACCGGCGGCGTAGGCTGCAAAATTCTTTACCGCAGGCATCCCCACAAAGGCTCCCATTGCAAATGCAATGGTTTCTGTGGTTGCAGAGAGGAGGATACTGGGTCCCATTCTTCCCAGGGATCGTGCAATGCGCTCATCGATTTCTTCGTCAGGGTGGCTTATGTTCACTCTTTCAAATTCATGAACAATTAGGAAAATATTGTCAACACCAATTGCAAGGACAAGGAACGGGATAACTTCCGCGATGATCAGTGTCACCTTAATCCCGGCTGCTGAGAAAAGGCCAACCGAAGCCGAGACAGACATCAGAACAATCAAGATACCAACAATGCCGAGAGTAAATTTCGACTGCACGAGACTATTGGAGGGGTTGCTGAGAATGCTCTTCCAGGTCAAGGTAGTCGAACCAAGGGCTAATGATGCGTAAAGGAACATGATCACGTAGCTTATAACTATGATCTTCGCATCCGTGTTTGTAGATTTATTCAGTTCTTGCTCAAGGCTTATTTCGGTATTGAAAGAAAGACGCAATCCGTGTTCGCTTGCTTCTTCTTGGACGACCTCGAGCACCCGCTTTAAACTATCCTCCCAATCTATTGCTCCGGCCTCCTTTTCTGTGCCAGGAGCATGGTTGTTAACCACCCACGTAACAATAAGCGCGGATGAGTTCAACACGTTCTCGGTTTGTCCATAGCCTCCCAAAACCATCTCTGGCTTTAGAGGTTGTTGGAAATCGGGGAGGCAATCTGCGGCTCCAGGAGATTGGGTACAGTGCTTCAAGTGAGATTCCCAATTATTGGGGTCAACGTTGGAGAAAGAGCCTCCAAAATAGCCGGTCAATGACTGGACAACACAGGCACTTCCAGTTGGGTTGAAGCAAACATCCTCCAAAGCAAGACCCCTATCCAGAGAAATCATCCTTCGTACTCGACTCTCCACGTCGAACCACCAACTAAGCGTTTCATAGTTTAGCACAGGGCCTGGTTCGCCAGGTTGAGTATCGTTAACAAGGAAGGCTTGCTCCGCTCTATAAAATGGCCCGAAACTATTGTCGAAAAACGTCTTCTCCTGAGCGGCAGCGGAAGTCGGACTGACCCAGAGTTTCACAGGATCCGTTTCTACAGTGAAGCGTAGCCAACCCAGGCTAAGGAGACCGCATATTATAATACTCGTCGTTATCGTTAACGCCGGAAACCGAGCGCAAGTACCACCCAGGCGGTTGAAAATGGTGTCGAAAACGGAGTTCAACTTGTAACTTACTTGAGGTCGATCAAGTACACCGGCATCTTCGATAAGGTCTCCTTCGTCTTCATCGTCGCTTGGGCTAGTATCTTGCAAGAGCCTAACCCGTTCCAATTTCCGCTGTTGACGCTTCCGGAACGCGATATGGCCCAAAGTACCAGTGACGAGCAGTAGTAAAAGAACCGAGTAGACAATTATAACAGAGAAAGATAAGCAAGGCAGATGTCCGACATGGCAATAACTCTCTTCTGCTAACGCGGGAAGCTGAGGACAAACAGCCGGACAATCAACGCATGAACATCGATATTTCTGGTCTGAATCGCTGCACGATTTGGGAGTCTCTCGTAGGGACCGCATGCCCGCGTCCTTAGGTCCCTTGGGTTTCGTTTCAAAATTTATTTGGAACGGGCTGCCGAGCAGCTTCTTGTCGCCCAAAAATTTCAAAAACTGGGTATAATTCTTAGCCCCTCCACCAATGAAGTCCATCGCCCTGCCTCCAGAAGCACCGTTTTTGACATCCTTGCAACTGTCATAAAAGCCACTTTGATAGTCCTCCGACCACAGATTATCCAACTCGGTCACCACCTTCTTCCCGCTAACTGTATCTGTTTGTGTGACGTTGATGAAAAGAGACTGATCAGGGGAGCATGTGAAGGAGCAGAAGAGGTTAAAAAAGTTCTCTTTGCAAGCCGGACAGGACGAAATTATTCCCTCGGCCAACTTTAAATTCGACGACAAAGCGTCAATCTATTGAAAACAAATGCGTTACATGTTAGTATAAGTTCGATACCCAGGCCAAGGACCAAATTCACGCAACTTCTCAACAACCGGGTCCCATACCTGAGTGTCCTCGCAGCAAACATTTCCTGTCTTCCATTTATCTCCACATAACGAGACAAGCTTCTTCCGAGTATCCGCTTCTGGTGCCTTTGCTGGCCCATTATCGGGGCAAGGTAACTGTCCGCCAAAAAACGACTTTTTCCCGCAATGACCGCGCATCGCACATCGTCCTTCTTCGTGCATCTTGGTATCCCCCTGAGCAAAGACGGAGCTGCTCTGGGCAACTACCAGTCCTGCCAGGAGCGGCAAACAAGAGAAGCGCATAGCTACGAGTTCGCCAGGCAGAAGTCGGCGAGTAACCTCCGTACCATGCAGCGCATCCACAAACTTCCCCGGCTAATTGACTGCGTCCACGCAGAGATCAATTCATTAATGTAGGTAACACCACTTCCCAGCCTGAGGTTCAACGAAGGTGAGTTGAGCACGAGAAGTGGTCAGGAACCGAGCGCGGCGAGACTGGTAATTGGTGGATGACGTCCTAAGGCAGGTTTGAAACCGGCAAAGGCAGAAACAAGATGCTTCACAAAAACACGACGACGGCAACAAAAGATCGAATCGCACGGCTGGATAAAAATATCAAAGCGGCAAATGGACGGAGTCTTACGAGAAATGGAAATGAGAATGAGAAATGATAAAGATGATGGCTGATGATGTGGTGAGGTGAGAATGGCTGGCGGCCTGCTTATGTCAGCCTATGACATGCCTGCCAAGTTTTGTGGGGGAAAACACTGAGGCCTGGGACATCAGACAACAACAGTCCCTGTCACGGTTGGATCTGCCGTTCGAGGACGATATTAGCAGTGGCTATTCTGTTGCAGAAGGGGTGTACAACATTGAGGCTATGATTATTTGCTGCTTTCATCGAGGAATCTGCAGCAATGCGCCGCACAAGCTGTCTGTATAACTTCCCCAACATACGTCATACAAGGTACGGCTGTGCCCCAATAATGCTGCTGGAAGGTCTAGATTCTCAACTAGCCCAGGTCCCAACCTGTTTTGAAAAATCGCTAATGCTCAATCCTCCTAGCAGTCGACTGAGGCATTCTTTGTATAAACAAAGGAATCTTGAATATCTAAAAGCAAAGTGCGTCAAACGTAAAGTTTGACTACGGGGAAAATCCAAAATATCAGGACACTACGGACTCACGGAGTACCAGTAGCATATTTCATGCTAAGGACAAAGATTGATTCCGGCTTCCTTGTCCCAATATTCTAGGTCTCAGCGGAACGCTTGAACGACCGCCATGGTGGTTGACTTCCGACACCTCACCGCTCTCTAACTCTACGCTTTGTTCCTTGCTTCGTGTATAACCCACCCTAGAAGGCAGCTATGACTGAGAAAGTCTTTCGATTGAGGAAGACGACCAAATCCTCGAAATTGCGGGAAATGAAGGGAAAATTAAAAGACTTGATTTCCGTGAGATCCCCGTTCGGCAGCGAGGCATAATTCGTCGCTCCTGGCCAGCGGGAAATCTAGCTTCCCTCTGCTCCCTTCTGATGATAATTTACATCGTAAGAAGCAAGGCAGTGCCCTTCTATGGATTCGGAAAGAGCGCGACAATGCCCGTCCAGCAGATGTGAGCTATTGTAAGAAGATAACATGGGCCACAAGAGATACGGGCTAGCGAAGCTGAGACATATTTCTTTCCCTTGTCCCCCATTCTGTATCAAAGTGTCAGGGCTCCAATTTGATAACATTATCATTTGACAAGCAAAATGCAGTACTCCTCTTGACCCACCGAGAGAACTATTTGACCACTTTACAGTGCCGTGTCTCGATGCCCTAGTCATTCAGCAACTAAACAATCGACGAAGCCTGCTAGAATCTGTCCCACACTGCTTCTGCTTGTGAAGAAACACTTGACCATAGACTATACGCAGCGTATGCGACTCGGCATCTGTGTCGTTATTTGTGTCTTATTTTTTTCTCATTTGCTCTACAATGTTCGGAATAGTCCATCCTATAGGTTCATTGCATTCAACAGGCCTTACCCTTCACACAGAAGGATAAGCAAACCCGCCTGTCCGTTGATAACGAGTTTCTGGCATTCCCACATCAAGTGTATGACTATTTGATCGCAACTTCGAACAATCTGAGCCGATGATGAGAATTAAATTGGCAGACGCCTTCATCAACGACAACATCGGATTCCCTAAAAACCTCATACGGGCGAAGATGATTAGTAGCCATGCGTGCTTAGCAGTTCGTGATCCGTTCTGATTTAGAGCCGCTAGCGTGTCCTGTTTGCAAATTTATATATGGAGTATTCATGAATCATTCGGTGTGAAATGTTTGAACTGCTATAGCTCTCTGACTCAAATCAAGATATTTTCCGCATGGTACTATGTACTGTGATCCTGTCACGCTTACCAACTAATACGCCCTTTTCGTAGGGTTTAAAATACTAACAAGATAATAGGGAGAGTTTGAGCAATACTGAGCGATGCAACAAGCCTCGAATAGGTTTTCGGCAATATTTACCTGACATCCCGCAAGGTCTGTTCACTCCAACTCAGGCTGTCCAGAAAGATGATTTTGCTCAATTACCAGAGCTTGCTATTTATGGCAAGGAGGTCCCCGCATAAATAGCTGGGGGCCGAGAATCCTTCAAGCTCTCCCATGCATGTTAATAATAGCATCAACCCCACATTCAAAAGGATTATTGATATCCTCAGAGGGGATTTGAAAATGGTAGTGTCCTTTACCGCCAATAAATATGAGGGGGATGTTGAGGATCGCGAATCCCTCGACAGCATCATGCCATCATCCAAGAAATCTTGCGTTTCGTTTATCCCAAGCCAAGCGCAATGAGGGACCTATTACGGATATGATGCACACTGAAGGATTCCATCAAGGAGCAGAAATGGGCCCTCAGCACTGATTGTCTCCATCAAAACTACTTTTAATAACCGCATTTGAAGTTATGTAAAGAACTTTGATGCTAGAGGATAGCAGAAAGGGAAAGTACCTCATTTGCACCCCGAAAATGCTCCTCCATATCAGTCCGATTTGTTTAACGGTCGCCAAAAATGAGCGATCTTTGGACGATCAGAGGACGGGTGGAAATTCTTCCATTGTCAATCCACAACTCCTTCCTCATTATGAATTTCAAAAAATGTGAAGCGTTGGAGCCGTATGTGGTGACCTGTGCTCAATGTGCACAGGTCAACTATATAAGGCGTTAAACCTCGCTGGATACAACAGACAACAGACACAGTCCACTACTCCTCAGAGCCCTGGTGACATCAGTCAGATTCTCCTTATATCAGCGAACGCATCACATACCCTACCAAGATTATCATTATCATTATTCCGTCCCCGCCACGATGAAGGGATTCGGCCTACCTACTCTTATCCTATCCCTAACCTATGCCTCGGGCATCATTGACGCTCTTGCTGTCCGAACCCTTCAAGAGCGCTCCCTCTCCGATCCTCTTGCTCACGGCAACTACGGCCATGTGGAAGGAGAGGTTTACAGATATCAAGAGGTCGCGGATGGGCTTTTCGTGGGCGTGAAGCCAGAAGAGTGGGATGATTCACGTAAAAATATATCCCTCCCCGAGTTCATTGAAAGCCGACATCATACCATCACATCTTCTCCTTATCCACTCGCTAATGGCCAAGAAACAGTTCATGCTCGTAGCATCGATCCAGAGAACAAGGCTATCGAATTCTCACCACGTCACGTAGATCCGGGAAACAGCCTTACCCTAGGCCGTCGTGATTTGAGAGACACATGCCGTGCCGCTGCGCGATGCCTTTCCAGACAAGTGGCCGGTGCCTGGGCCGGCGCCTGTACAGGCTTTAACTGGTTCATCGATGATGTCGCTCGGAGACGGGGAGGTCAAGTTCTGGATATTCTCAACCAGCCAGTGTTCGCCAACTTCTATGGCGTTGGCGGCCAGAACGCTCTTATCACCGCAGTCGTCCGCCATTATGACAAAAAGGAGGCCCCGGAGGCGAAATGTTCGAACAGCCAGAGCCAAGTCGAGCTGGCCAAGGCGCTTATCGACCAGGCTTGCAAGTCTGGTGGTGAGAACCGCGCGTTCAGGATCAATGTTACATATGAGGATGGGAAAGGTTTTGATCTTAGCATGAGCTTTGATCCTAAGGATGGTTCCGATACCAAGCAGACCTGCGGCGCACCGGGGTCTGGTTAAATGTGAGGAAGCGGTGTTTGGCTTTTGGCTTCTGGAGGTTTTTTAAGTGATCTCCTCTACGGCAATTCCAGAGAGCTTCAAATTGGTTTGTTTGATCAATGTTAGGGATATTTGATGCAACGAATATGTTGATAGTTACCCTCCTCAACTTAAATCTATTTCCATACTTCGTTGTTAATAATCATGATCTCTTGCCTTGCCGTCCATGTTCCTGAATGGATTCCCATATTCCCATATACCACGAAGGTCATCGCGGAGAATGAATAGAAATCCTTGTGCTCGCTTAGGACCTAGGTGAAGCGTCAATTTCAGTTCGGAACCTTCAAACTCGCACCTACGTCAGATGCTAAGTGAGTCTCTCGACCACGTAACAATACAAGGTAAGCCGCCATGCATATTCGACCTAGCAACTAAAGTGCGTGCATTGAGAACGGGGCAGGCTAGAGACTAGGTGAAGGGCGTGCTCGGATCCCTCTTCAAAAACTCAATTGCCAAGTACTCGAGAAGAAGTTACAATGCTTCCCACCGGAATATTGCTGTCTCATGCTATACATATGGACACCATTGTAACTCTTCCTTCGGGGCAACGTCCTCACAGTAAGCGCATTGTCAGAGCAGCACCCATCTATCTCCAAAACGAACTCATCGAACATCCGCACACATCGTACCCTGTACGCAACTTCTGCTTCTTCTGAGGTAAACATAGATTAGACAAAACTGCCACTCAGGACGACCGCTCTGCTCGCTTCGCCAAGTTTACTACTGCCACGATCGCTTATTTTCTCTCGAATAGTCGTGATGAAGCTCCGCTACACTTCCTCATCCTCGTCTTCGTTTCCCCAAGAGTCCAAGACCCAACTTGGGACATACCAAGTAGCGAAGGCGGGTTGAAGCACAGGCTAGTGCTCAAGCAGACCGTACGACTTTTACCGCGGTTGTCGGAGATCTCAAACGAGTCAGGCTAAAGCACCCCTCCAGTCGACAGCGAAATCGTTTCCATGTTTTGCATGGTTAGCAGAAGTTAGATACGCAAGCCCCTGTACGCCATCTTCGGTACATGGATCTCTGGAGGGGCCGCGCCTCGGCAAGGGCTTATGGGTTCGGAAAGATCTCGCAAAGGAGTGGTGCATCGATGAACCCAGCGAAGTCGCTTTTACGCTTTCTGGAGGGATCCATCATGGACATATTATTGAGACTCAGCGAGCAAAAAGTGGCAATCTACAATGCCATCCCACCAGCCGACATGCAAGGTAAGCACTTCGGGCAGCATCCGTTTTTCAAGGCGATACTAGTATTCCTAACAAGTTCCTAGTAGCCAACAACTACTAGTATCATTGCCGGACTACGGAGTATATCGCAACGGAAAACATGGGCAAACGAAAAGGCACGTATTTTATATGCCGAACAAAGCCGGGAAGATTCTTGGAGATTCTTGAAGCCGCTGTGTTTAAACGAAGCCTGGAACAAGCTTGGGCGCGGGAATCGGCCCTCCCAGCGGCTAGAGCCCCGCGCCAAGACGGAATCCCGATCGGACTTGCTCGGCACAGGGTCTGACTGCAAGGGGCGAGGGGCATTTGGGCCTGCAGCATCGCACCCTGCGGAAAAAAACCTTTTTTTTTGGGGGGGGGGGTTAAATATTTGGATGCAGACAGCCGTCAACGATAAAGAGCTCTAGTATTCGCTTTCCTGTCACTGTCAGCCAACTGCCGAACGGTGCTTCGGGGATCAGCGTTATTCAGTTTCAACTCCCGCCTATCATTGTGCCAGATCGACATGTCAAGCGACACCACGCAACCAACTGTTTCAAGTGCTGCTATTATTCAGGCGACTGAGCTCGTCCTATAAGGCTGCTCACTTTCAGTGGCGTCGTCGCTTTGTGTGCCCTTAGAAACAAACGGGAGATATTTCGCCCAGACTTAAATGTCCACATTGATTCGAGGTTGAAAAAGCCCGGGTCTCACTCAGGTTTTGTGATTAGTCGAAACCATTTTTATTATGCCGCGAAATTATCTCTTGTTTCCAGGGTCTACGGAAACATCCACAGGGACGGCACTGAAGCCCACTCGGCACGTCTTCGAACTTCCCAATGTTTCATTGCTCTTGGCATAGAACCTAGCTACCATGCCATACAGTCATGGACTGCGTTGGACGTCAAGGGACAGCAGAATCCTCGTCTATCATCCCCAATCCTGTGCCGCCAGGATCCCACTCACCCGCATCTCGACAAAGAGCTGCGGGGTTTGGTTTGTTTTGGAGGTGAGAAGACAAATTCTGGTGGGAAGATCGCCCTCTTTTTTGATAGAAGATGTCCTCCCTAACAACTACGCGCTGTCTCCGCCATGAAGCTCTTATAGCTACGTTTCAAGCAGATCCTCTATTCCTTAATTTCCATGACATTTCAGGCATCTCTACCATAAGCTAGTTCAATTGGTTATAGGAACGAAAAGAAAACGCCATTGAGCCCTAAACCAGGGGAAGCTTCCTACTTTCCGTCCTCGATCGAAACTATCGATGGACGGCCCACTATCGAATACGATTGAGTCCCCCGTCTCCATGATGTTTCCCCCAGGGAGTCGACCTGTCTCAGGTCTTGTAGGCACTCGAGGTAGATAGGGAGCTCAAAGCTGTGGGGATCCATCCGGTCACGATTCTTCATGTTAGGCTCCCTTGAGCGAGGAATATAAAAGAGATGAACAGCCCGGGCTGTTCATCTCTTTTCCTCTTTCTTCTCTATCACACAAGTTTGTCACATTCATTTCTGACTTGCCTTTTTTTTTTTTTTTTTAACATTCTCTCTTTTTCATTCCTATATTTACGTTCTCTTTCTCTCTTTTTGAGCACTCATTTTTTTCACTATGCAATTATCTTCCGTACTTGTGGCGGCAGCTGCGCTGATTGCCCCTGTATATTCCAGCGCCATTATCCCCATTGGTCGTCGTGCTGAAGGCCTGGACGTTAGCCTCGCCTCGACCGGAAACACCCAGGTAAAGGTTTCCATTACCAACACGGGTTCAGAAGAGACATCTGTTCTCAAAGTGAATACTTTCTTCGATGAATCTCCCATCAAGAAGGTCAATGTCCTCAAGGAGGGTATGTCTTTCATTTCTTCACATCCCTCATATTAACATCAAAACTCACACCAGTACTACAGGCGCGCAAGACGAAGTCCCTTTCAAAGGCATCCGTCTCAGCTACAACCCCTTCGACTTAAACCAAGATGATTTCCAACCCATCGCCCCTGGTCAAACCATCGATGCCGAATTCGACATTGCCGAAACCCTCGACCTCACCGAGGGTGGGAACTACATAGTCTCCGCTGAAGGCGTGCTCCCCTTCAGCAACCCCGAATGCACCGGCATCACCGGCGTTATCCCCTACAAATCCAACGAAATCACTATCCACGTTGATGGCAAACTCGCCGCCCGCACCGAGACCGTCCATGCCAAATTCGAGCGCCTCGCCCGCCGCACAGAAATCGTCGATAGCTGCACCCCCGAGCAAAAGCAAGTCGTCACCAAAGCCCTCAAGACTGCCGAGGATCTAGCCACGGCAGCTAGCAAGGAGGCTCTCTGCGGTGACTCACGCAAGTTCGAGCAATATTTCCGCACCACCGGTTCTAGTGTGCGCAAGGATGTCTCCGAGCGCTACGCGGCCATTGCGAAAGAAGCTTCAAGCACTACCAGCGGTCATACCAAGTACCATTGCGAGGATACAGCGAATGCCTGCAAGAAGGGTGTTATTGCCTACGCGGTTACTGGAAAGAACATCGTCGTCAACTGCCCATCGTACTACGATATGGCTGAGGTGTCGGACGGATGCGGTGGCAAGGACCAGGCTCTGACGATCATTCATGAGTTCACGCATATTGATGAGGTTTACTCGCCCGCTACAACCGACTATACCTATGGCCTTGAGGCGTCGATTTCACTTGATGCGGACAAGGCGATCAAGAACGCCGATAACTATAACTTCTATGCCCACTGTGAGTTCTGTCTTTGCATTTCCATCGTCACTTATTGTATCCATATGTCAAGACTTCGAATCACTGACTACATTTCTCCCATCAGCCGTTCGTCTCAACTGCGACCCAGAGGAGTACAACAAGAACCGCCTTCCCGAGTGGTTCAAGAAGCTCTTCCCCAACGCCAAAACTTCTTAAACAACAGGCCAGACGCCTGGAGAAACCGATCACTCTTTTACCTCATCCCATCTCCATCCTCATCTCCCACGCGTCGTCACTCCTCAGCAGGACCGAGGATGACGTACACCATCACCCCCGCGCGTGTGAGACTGTTGATGAATTATGTTAAATGGGCGCGTACATTTTTATGTGATTTCTGCTCAAGAAATCAGGGCTTTCATATTCAAGCGTGTTTGATAGCGTTCAGCTGGACAAGTTGTTTCGTTGATGTATATGGATATCTGATAGTGTTGCAAGGTGGAATAAAAAGTACTTTGCAGCTTCTGTACCATAATTATTTACATTTCATTATAAGGGACTACTACTTTTCTCTTTCTAGCTTTTACGAAGGTATAAGTGAGATGAAAAGCTCACTTAGTCTTTTACTTACAGCTTGCTTCACCGGGGGATATATGACTTCCCACTAGGATAGGTGACCAACGCAACTTTTTAACGCAACTATGGCACTTACCCAAGGTTGTACACTCTCCCCATCAAGGAGTTTAACACTTGAGCAACATGTATAACTACAATAAAGGAAAAACATCGTTTATCTGTGACTGGATAGAGCAGTTGCTTAAGGTTTGCCGCTCAACATCGTTTGAAATCTAACATTCATCTTACCCTCATTGACATTAGTGATATATATTTTACCCTGTGATAATCAGACTGTAAAAGCAGTCTACACCATTTTACTTCCCATCTAAAGGCAAACTGAACCTGAAGTCTAAGTCTATTATTATTATGCGCAAGCTCCGTCTATAGAATGGTATTAATGGTACAATTTTCTCCGCCTCTATTTCAACAAAAAGCTTTTTCAAAACTCCATTCGCTCATGCAAAAACTCTCTTCAACAACGTCACAAGTATCATCTGGAACGAAAACCGGAACTGGTATCTGCCTGCCAGGATACTATTTTATGATAAATGAGTGTATATTGACACCAAAACAAATAATGCAATGTCACGGCCACTTTAGATCACGTCCGCGATCTTCCAGCCACCCGGGACGAGCTTCTGGAAGACTCCGTCAGGATCATACTTGGCAGAGAGCTCCTTCATCTTCAGGACGTTCTCGACGCCGTAACCGCTGAGGACATCCTGGAACTCGCCGGCGTAGTTGAGGTAGATGTATGGGTTGGCGGTGCCGGATTTGATGGATTCCTTCTTGATCTCATCGAGAGTGTCGTAGGCGGCAGCATGGAGGGCCTCGTCATCGGCGGGGTCGGTCCAGGTGAGATAGAGAAGATAGACTGTGGATTATTAGAAATTAATTAATTGGATTATCCCAGGCCCAGGTCAAGGTGATAAGACAAATACTTACGGATCTGGTTCTTGCTGTTGCGGTCAATGCCCAGGATGTTCCCTCCGTTTGCTTTGCTAGCCTCGCTGATAACAGCGGGGATTGGTTGGAAGAGCAGAGACCAGATTAGACCGGGGACCTCGAGGAATGGCTTGAGGTGCGAGTTGGAGATTTCCACTGCCTTCTTGTACATGTCAAAGTCGTTGTCGAAGGTGATGGTCAAGAAGATGTTTCTGTTTCATTTGTTAGAGACGGTAAACCTTATATTATACTTGGCGCAAATCTCTCACCTGTTACGCTGCGAAGCGGACGAAAGCTCTTCGGTGAAGTCGCTGACCGGGCCGATTCTCATGGTGTCAATGGCAACATCGGGAATGGCCTTGATCTCATCGTAGATAGGGGGATCCTCGACGGGAATGTTGTAGTCAATGACGTTGAAAACGATATGCTCCTTGCTAGCAGAATCGTAGTTGAAGTAGTTGATGAGGTTGGCGTGGGGATCAGTGTGAGCATTCTCGTTGAAGTTCACGAAAGCTCTAATCTGAGCATCAGTCGTGGTGTTGGGGTACACCTTCTTTCCTCCCCACATGGTCTCAAACGGGAAGGCCTTCAAATCGAACCGGGTCGCGATGCCAAAGTTGTTGCCGCCACCCTTCAGTCCGACAAACAAATCGGGGTATGATTCAGCGTTGACGTTGATGACCTCTCCATCGGCCTTGACAAGCTCAATGTTGACCACGCCATCCGCAACAAATCCTCTCTTGGTAGTGAACCAGGAGTATCCACCTCCAAGAATAAGTCCTCCTACACCAACATCGGAGTCACGGCCACCTGCGACCATGAGCTTCTGTGGTTGCAGTTCTTGATACACTTTCAACCACCGGGCACCAGCACCAATCTGCGCAACGGTTCTATCCTCGTTGACGGTCACAGAGTTCATGGAAGTCATGTCGATCTGGACACCATCACTGATACTGGCAGCGCCGGCGAACGGCGTGTGACCACCTCCTTTGACCGAAAATTTGCATTGACCAGCAACAAGGGTCTTCACAGCAGTGGAGACATCAGCGGTGCATGATGGGACAACAATGCAAGTTGGGGTGTCAAATGTAGCCTGGAGTGTCCAGAATCCCTCCATAGAGGTATTGTACCCCGGTGTCGAGGGGAAGAATACTTTGTCCTGGAGCTGCGTGCTGAGCTCAGAACACTGTCAACCATAAACCGTTAGTTTCCGTGTTGCATCTCAAGTCATGATATAGGTACTCACACATTCACCCGTTGCTTTCTGTGCAAGACCAGGGACTGCCTGGAGCAGCAGCCCGCCAAGGGTTGCGGCCATCCATGACTGGCCCATCATATTGAGTGAATTCTGGATGATGTAGAGAAAAGTAAAGTTAGATTCAACTACTTTTCCCCGTGTTGTTGTTGTTGACAAAAAGTTAAGTTGTCGTCTCTAACTTATGTTAAAGAAAAATGACGGCGCAAAAGGAAAGGAGCTGCATGGATAGGAGACATATGTTTCTGAGTGGGGTAAGCTCGTCCCTTGGGTCATATTTCTTCCAGAGGATCATGATAAGCTCCTAATTGGGTGGCTGAGTGCCAGCGAGTGGCACGTTGTGTACGCTGCGTAGACAGTGGGCCAAATATCAGTAGTGGGCCGGGGTGGTTCTTTGTTCACGAGGCAAACGCACGTTGCCGAATGTTGACCATATGGGAGTGACAGACGGATACCGACTCGGCCAAGCGACGACCGTTAGGGGCTGCGCATGGTTGACAGTCACGGAACCAGTAGGAGCAATCATAACATGTATAAAAGCAGACACGCAAGCATCAAAAGAGCATTCTATCCATGGTACAATTTCAATATCAAGAACAGGATTTATGCCAGACAGTATTGCCATATTCTGTAGTATCTCCGAGAACGAGTCCCATGGGCCATGGCAAAGGGCCAAAGGCATTCTTTGAGGCTTGAGCAATGACGATCGACGCTGGGAGCAGCATTTAGCCAGGTACTTATCGCCATCCTGCGGATCAGGGCCAATGCAAGTTGTGCAACACGGGTCCCGAATTCCTACGGAGTCAATGGCCAGTGGACCCTCTTTAATGATGTAAGCGGCCAGTTCGCCATGTGTATTTGAACCGATTCCAATCCCCATGCCTTGCGGCCGTCGGTACCTAGCTGTCATGCAAGGAAATCTGGACGCCTCATCACCCGCCACAGTATAACCAACCACGACAGACGGCAAAAACGGCTTTATATTCAAGTAAAAGAGTAGTTGAGGCAAGTGGGTGGCGGATGGACGGCTTGGTGAGTGAAATTTCGGTAGAAGTGGATTTTGGACGTTAGATTCCTAAAGAAAGAATGGGGTAGGGCTGGTGGATTACGTGGGGCGAGCCAAGTTTTGCAAGCAGAGAGGTTAAATTAAGATTCTGACTAGCGAAGCGCTAGTGGTCTAGTGCGATACTAGCGCGGCTGAGTAATCGGCTGCATCAACTACATCCGCAACGACATCGATTTGTCGACGCTGGAAAAGGTGGAGTGATAGCCAACTCAACGGCTGTTGCATCCTGCAAAAAACCCACAATCAGGATGCTGTTGACGAATGCTTTTAAAGGTGATATGCATCATGCACACCAACTTATCGTCTCCATCCAAATTGAGCGATGACGCCCCATATTGGCACCACGATCCTTCCATTTGGGCGCTATCAAAGTATGAGACGCTGCCGGCGCTCGCCATGAATCATGATAGGAGTAGCAGCGCAAAAATTGAGTCATTGACTGTTGTCTCAACTTTCACTCTACGGGCTACTCTCTGCTGTGATATTCAGGGACTGCTATGCGAATGCCCAACATTCGCGGATGGGTAGTGAACCGAGGCTGAGACACCAGCCTCTCTGGCTGGAAATGCCTCTACCCACCACGGGGTTCATCATAATGTCGCGACACGGGGGAGGCATCCCCCCCTTAGCGAATTTATCCCTATCCATGGATTTGAAGAAGTTTGTTTAGCTGCAGTTTGACTGATCAGCATCAAGACTTACCACCGTTTGACCGTTTTTCTATGGAACCGCATCGGCCCGTTGGCTTCCCTCCGCCTTCGAGAGCCCACGAATTCAGTCTTCCCCTCGAAACAAAGACCCTGGCTTCTTCATGTCTAGCCCTTCTGAGACTTTCATATTATTTCCCTGTCTTTGGCACGGAGCAGGTTTTTCCCCTTTTTGATAATAAACTTGGTGACCCCGGTGTTACCCCATACTCGTCTGATGAAGACTTAAACGTCGAAGTTGAAACCCGCCACATTGGTATCCTAGTTTCAGCGTCTCTTTGAATCATGGCGACGAACCCGGTTATGGGCACGAAGCCCATCGATTACAATGAACCATATGGAGCATATGTCGGGGACAGACTGGTTATCACGGCCTCAGTGTGTATGGCCCTCTCATCTATCTGGGTTGGCCTTCGGATGTGGACGAGAAGATATGTCACACAGATGTTTGGAGTAGATGACTACCTTGTCGGTGTAGCCTGGGTGAGTGCTCTCTATTTAGGCGTCCAAGCAGCTATGCCTTCTAACACGGGGACAGATATTCGCCTTAGTACTGAGTATAGGAGACATAATACGTACGTCGGACTTGAAAGAAAGACAGTTGACTCAGACCCCAATCATGCTGACCGTATGAAAGAATGCCAATACGGGACGGGGACACATCTATGGGAACTGCGAAAAGATGATTACGTAGTGTTCCTCCAGGTATGTAGTTATATACTACCTCGATCGGGCAAAGAACCCAGCGCTGAGCAATTGGGTCACAGTTACAAATGGTCGTCGGTACCTTCTACACCGTGTCATTACCGTTCGCCAAATGTTCGATTCTCGCCTTTTACCTGCGGCTCTCCCAAGAACGCGTCTTCCGCACTGCCGTATACCTCACAATAGCATTCATTGCTTGCTACGCAACATCTGGCTTACTAGTGATTATCTTTTCCTGCAATCCGGTCGAAGGAAGTTGGGACTTGAACGTCGCGTCGCAACCCACAACATACTGCGTCAATCGCCCAGTCAATTATATCGCTCAGGCATCATTCAATATCTTCTCAGATATCGTCATTATACTACTACCAATTAGGACGATTTGGAAACTCCAGATGCCTCTCAATCAGAGGTTATCCATCATTGCTATCTTCGCCTGTGGATTTTTGTATGTCCCCATCACTCACACCTCTTTCGCATACCTTTGGAAAAACTAACCTAATTGTACCCCAAAGCGTCTGCATCGTATCTGTCATCCGTCTCACAGCCGTTTCCAAACTTCTAACCTCGACGGATCTAACGTGTAAGTCCCTGTGACCCTTTTACACCTCCCCGGTACCTCCCCTTCCCACAAATCCATCGACTAACCAACACACCCGAAAACCACAGGGGACACCAACGACGTCCTAATCTGGTCCACCGTCGAATCGCACATAACAATCCTCTGCGCCTGCTCCCCGCACCTAAAGCCTCTTTTCAACCACTTCCTTCCCGGCTTCCTCCGCTCGGGAATCACACCCAACAGCCGCTCCTACCCTAACAGCCGCTACCTCACCAACCCAATAAGCAAAAATCAGGCGCTACATTCCAGCTCGCGCGGCGGTACCTCCAACGAATTCGAGATGTATGGTCACGATGATGATTATGAGGCTGGGCGGCGGACAGTTACAACGGTGGTGGAGAGCGGAAGCCGGAACCCCAAGGATCGCGAGCGGGGGCATAGAGGCGGCAGTGACAGTCAGGAGAGCATATTGGATTCGGGGAGTAAGGATGTGTATGTTACGCGGACGGTGCATGTAGGTTGATTTGTGTGGGAGGATTAATCAATGATACTGTAGATGGGTTGAAGATAAAGCAAAATGGGAATAATATTTGGGCTTATATCTTTTTCTTTCGATTTTTCTTCTTTTTAATAAGCGTTATCTATTGGGATGGAGTGGTCTTTCGCTACTTTAGTATTTTCAGTGTTATTTTGTACATGTATATACAATGTGCATGCGTACCTAGGGATACACCTAATCTCTATTCGTGCTTCGATTTTTGTTATGGCAAAGCAGCCTATCTTGGTCTGATTCGCAAAATCCAGCACCTCAGACAGCTAGACAATGCCAGTCTGAGAGACTGGTACGGTCGGAGCTGAGGCAAACGTATAAGGAAATAAAAGCCAAACAGTTCTAGTATCCCTTCCTTTCTTTTTTTTTTTTTTTTTCCCTCTATTAATTTAACACCTTGTAGCCAAAATACGATAATTGATGAGTCGTTCCGCCTTTTCGTCCGCCTTTGCACCTTTCGTCTTTCCGCTGCCAACCCTCCTCCCTCCTCCCTCCTCCCTCCCCCTTTTCCCCTACCAGTAACTTTCCCCGCCCCCAACTCCCGGCTAACCTGCACTTAATATTTATTTCCAAACCTCAACCCATGTCACATGTCTCTAAAGCAGTGAAAATACGAATATATAAAGAGTAATTCCTATGTATTCATATAGACTCATTGGTCAAGTTTGAAGCTTGTTAAAAGAATCCTTTCTAGATCAGAAGCAGATGTATGAAGCAATAGAGATACTTATTGTATTGAAATATAAAGAAAAGTTGTAGACTTCGCATCTTAGAAGTACATATAGGACTGATTTCAAAGTTAATAAAAAGGTTGATGAGTAACTCAATTCAGTTCTTCAGTGCTGATATATAAAAGTTAAAATAGGTATTTAGATATGCATATCTACTCATTCTCCGCGCTCTCAATCATGTCACTAAACCTTAGGACATAAGAGCAAAGGATTCTTAGTAGATCAAAGGCTGATATATGAAGTAATAGCATGTAGAGAATTATAAGTAATGATATACTGCACTGAAATATGAGAAAGAAAGGAAAGAAAGAAAATGTAAATCTGATTCTTAGAAAATTAATTTTAAAGTTAAAAAAAGTTAAGTGAATCAATTAACTTCTTCATTGATGATATAAAAGTAAAAAGATATACATATCTCTGCTCTCTTCCCTGCTTTCACAACTACCACTTAAAACCTTGAATATAAATTGATTACTACAGTCTGAAGCAAAGTAAACATTGGTCTCTACAACCGTTAATCCGAGCAATCATACAATGTGACAAAATAATAAGATAATAGTAATACCAAATCTTGAACTTAAAAAGTAGTAGTTTCATAGCAGTGTGACAGTAATAGTAGTGGCATAGTTATGGCAAAGGTATGGTCTCCCCACGAAAAAAAAGGAAAATAAACAACAAAAGCTAAAAAAATAACACAAAAGAAACACAAGAAAGAAAGAAAAAAGAAAAAAAGTTTACACAACGACCAGCCAAACAAGCCCAGTCAAGCCAAAGCAAACCCAAATTCTCAATCATCATCCCATCCATCCGGCCTCATCATCATATCATCAACAACGCAACACCTCCCTCATCAATCACTTAATCACCGCCTTTCTCCCCGCCGGGCGCTGGCGTCGATGTAGAAGGAGCCGGACTCTCCGTCCCCGCTCCACCTTTGCCAGCACCGCTGCCAAATCCCCGTCCACCACGACCACCGCCACTACCGCCCCGTCCACCCCGGTCACCACCGCGACCCCGCCCTCTACCACCAAATCCACCACGTCCCCGCCCACCCTCACCATCACTCGTCGCGCTTCCGCTCTGATAACCGCTGCGCTGGCCCATGCCAGCTCCGCCGCGGTTGCTGGCTTGCCATGTGCCCGCGTTACCCTGGCCCTCACGGTCACGACGGCTTCCGCGGTCCTCGAACATCTTTACGTTAGGCTTGCGGTTAGGTCCTGGGGGGCTGGGCTTCTTGTGCTCGGGTGGTTGGCGGTCGAGGGCAGCCTTCGCTTCCTCTGGGGTAGAGAAGGAGACGACGTGGTTGAATTTGCCCCATTTCTCGACCTTGAGGATCTTGGACTTGTCTTCTTCGGGGAAGAGGTCGCGGATGGCTTGTTCAGAATCAACATTGGAAATGAAGAGGCCGCTGCTTTGCTTTCGCTCTGGAGCTGCCGCAGCCTTCTCAACGTGGGCGGTGCCGTTCGACTCGTTGGCCTTGTCTGTCGAGCCGGGGACATTGACATTGGCGCCGGTGGGCTGAGGGGTGGCGGGCTTAGCTTTGTTGTTAGGGATTACTGGGGCTGGCGAAGCGGTGGTTTTCGGAGGGAGAGGACCGGCGGGTTTGTTTTGTGCAGCTGGCTGCTGCGGTTGCTGTTGTTGGTAGGCTGGGCCTGTAGCACGGTTTGGTACTGGGGCTTGACCGAATTGGGGGGGGGCAGCCCCGGCAGGTCTAGCTTGGCCGGGGGCCCCGGGAGCAGCACCAGGGAGACCTGGCATAGTTACTGGGGGTTGATTGATTGGAGGAGCAGCGCCTGGTGGCTTACCGGCACGATGGGCAAAGTTGAAACCTTGAGCGCGCATTTCAGTTCCAATACGACCACCATCAATTTCCAAAACTAGATATCCGAAAGCAGCATCCGCCAAGTTAAAGTTCCACATGTTCTTGAATGCGCTCTCGTCAACCTGGCCGCCCGCATTGCTCGCCGCGACGGGACCTCCGAACGGATTCCCGCCGTTCGCGATTGTTGGCATCTTCTCGACGATATTAAGAGCGTTGTCCAGTAGAGTTCTTTGGGCCTCGTTGGCGTTAATAGCAGCCTCGACTTCACCCTTAACAGTGTCCCACACATCATTAAAGGAAGCCTTGGAAGCAGCCAACTTGCCACGGTAATGGTCCAGGGTAGGATTAACGCTAAACTCGTTATAGGAACTGCCATATCGGAAATGCAGCCCAGCGGAGATGGAGAAATCGGCCTTGAGGGTGACGGAGAGTTGGTTCAGCATGCCCTCACGAGCTGGAGAAGCATGCGTGACAAAAACGCGGGTCTCGGAAGGGTCATAGACGCGATTGGCAGTATCAACTAATTCACCCATTTGCAGCAGCGTAGTCCACATCGTTCCCTGGCCACCCGCAATCGTCGTCTTGCCTTCTCCATTGTCGAACAGCTTATGCATGACCACAGCACCTCCCAGACCAAGTAGGCGCAGTTTCACCCCGCCAATATCCAGCAATCTCGAGCTAGCTTCATCAATGATGTGTAGCTTGTCGACCTTATATTCGCCGGACCTAAACTTCTCCAGCACCCGCACATCCTCACAAGCACCCCAAACAGTATATACCGGAACGTCAAGAGTTAATTGCTTGTTAAGCAATTGGGGGAGTTCGGAGAGAGGGAGCTGTTCCGGACTGAAACGTTGCTTAATGGATTGTTGGGGTGGTACTTGCGCGATGCTCCTCTTGGTCGCCTCTGGAAGAAGGGGAGAGTATTGCACGACGTGTTTCAAGGTCCTGTAAAAGAAAGCGCCGGCCGCAGAGGGCTTCGGTTAGAGAAACTTCTTACAGGTGATGTAACGAATATCCATAAAGGGTAAATGAAGGGGGAAAGGGAATAACATACTTATCAGCAATTCTCTCAAGAGAGCTATCATCATAAAAGCCAAAATCACCCGTATGGATAATATGATCCGCGCGAGCCTGCTTAGCAAGTTCATTGAGCGATTTCAAGTTTCCTGTTCATTGTTCAAAGAACAGCAACACAGGCTGTCAGCCAGCTGTTCAACCAGCCAAAAATAACAGCCTCCTAAATAATCCATACAATGAAATAATCACAAAGACAAGATATCACATGGCTAAAAGCGAACTACTACAGAAGGACGAAGGAGGAAGGGGGTGTTTTATTGGAGCTCCCATACCTCGTACATCCGCCACACAAAGCACGCGCACGCCGCCGGTCTGGATCACTCTGCCATTGTTCGGGAGCAAGGCGGCGGCACCGGGGGTAGGACCGCTCGTGGAGCCGTTGGGGAGGGTGTAGCCCGGGTTGTTGAAGGTATGGGCGGGACGGGGCTATTGTGCTCCAAATAGTCATTTGGTCAGTAAAATCTCTTGCGGGACGGTATCTGTCAAGCGGAGAGGGGAGTGGGTTTGAAGCTAGGGGTGTCATGCGAAGGCGGTTTTTGCCAGAGAAAATTGTGGTGTAGCTGGTTGGCCTGGAAAAGAGCTGGGGGAGGACTTACGGAAGCCATGGATAGCGACGGTTGGAATTATTATTTAAGAAGAAGGTATGTGTCTTTCTGTTGTTGTTGTTATTGACGTCGTTGAGTTGGGGGGCGGTTCCGACAGTTTACTCCACGAAAGGAATAAATAGATCGACAAAAAAAAGTTAAGGAACAGCGGCAAGATTGAAGCTTGACCGGAGCTGTAGGATCAGTAAGACGTTAAGGGAGTGAGTAGAAAGGAAGCCGTTAATAGGGTATTTGTAGAAGATTAAGATTAAGAGAAACGGGAGTTGCGCAAAGAAGACAACAAACAGTGGACGGGGGAAGAGAGATAAAATAGGGTGTATTAGAGGACAAAACCAGAGAGGTCAACGGGAGGAGGGGACGTGAAACCGGGTCCGGAGAAGAGTCGCGGACTTGAAGTAAAGGATGGAGGGAAGTAGAGAGGACAAAGAGCAGCTTGGAGGACAAGACAAGCAGCAGAAGAACGGGGGCTGGAGGGTGAAGTTGAAGCCGTGATGGGCCTGGTGGTTGTGTTTCGGGATATTCATTGCCCAGCGCCCAATCGGGGAAAGCGCGCGGTCACGTGTACATTGCTTATGTCAGCCACCAGCTTCACCTGCCCCTTATTGGAGATATTCCAGTATCTATTAACATCGAATAGCAAAACTACGTGGATCACTGCTGTTCAATGGCCGAAGCTCTCCGGGGCTGACTCTGCTGCTGCTGCTGCTGCTGCTGCTGCTGCTGCTGCTGTAAGCTTGTCGATACGTTGCAGACCCCATAGCACATACATACATACATTAGTGGCTGCATTCGCGCGGGACCTGAGATCGATGATTTCACCCTGCATCAACGCAGTTCGGTGGCAGGTGGCATGTTGCAGGCCGTTCTGGAATGGAGATGGCTTTGTTCCTATATACTCGGGTAAAATATTTCATATATAATAGATATACAACGCATCAAAATTCTTCCACCTAGAATAAACACCAAAACAGTAACCATATCAACATCACCGTTGTAAATGAATCAAATCGCCCCCTCCTAAGATAGATAGCATCAAGAAAATAGTTCCCAAGGTAAACATCTTACATACCATATAAAACCTCTGCCTTCACTTCCTTCTGGCTGCTTGCTTGCTTGCTTTCTCGCTTGGAATAGCATAGCAACATGACCGCCTGGTCTTTTCTAAGGCTGCATCGGGAATATGCTCATTACGCCAAAATAAGCGAACAACAGGAAAAAGCAACTAATTAATAGCGGTGGGGAATCTAAAGACATTGAAAATCATCCATCGAAACAAAGAGAAGAGAAAATAAGTAAAAAACACATAAAAGAATTACAAAGGAGGCTGGATGAAACGACTTTTCCTTTGTAGCCGGAAGAGCTTTTGTCGGGTTATAACCCGTCTTTCTGTTTTCTTCTCTTGGCTCTGTGAAAATCTCCCCACGAAAATAGATGCGGGGATAGATCCTACTTCGAACGCTTCATGATTGCTTCGACGTCCTCCTCTTTCACTACAACCCCACCCTCTGAACACCGAGCCTTGTTGCGCAATTCGCTACATAGGTTGTCCATGTCCAGTTCGCCATTACGGAACTTCTCCATCGATTGAAGTCGATCCCTATAACATTTGTCAGCAGCTGAAAATAATTATTTTGATTAAAGCAAAGACAAAAGCAAAGACATACCATATCTTCGTGCATGACAACATCTGTGAGCGGTCTTCGCCGGGAACGACCTCTTCATCATCTGCTTCAAGATTGTTGTCAATCTGTTTCATAAGGTCATTCTTCGGCGCGGTGTTGTTATTCAGGTCGTTCAAAGATTGAAGGGGGCTTCCAAGATCGGGAAGAGGGAAGGCGTCGTTAAAGAACGTGCCAAAGTCCTGAGCGAGAACAGCATCCTGGGGATCACGGTAATCACCAAACAAAACAGGGTCAAATTGCCCGCCATTCTGCTGAGCAAGCCAGTCGAATCCAAGTATGCCATCTCCTGCAAGGCTGTTGTGGTTTCGACCTGGGAGTTGGAGAGAAGGATTAGAATCAGACAATGCAGCAGGAACTGGGTTCTCCGCGCAACCGCAGGCCCGGCCAAGCTTCTCGTAGAAGGTTTTCTCACCTTCTATGCCGTCGCCCGACTTCTGTCCGTTTGTCGTATTCAGTCCAGGCTCGTTCAGCTTCCCGGTCGGTGGAGAGTTCAAACTTGGCTCTGGCGATGTACCATTCGAGGAAATATGACATGGCTGAGATTCTGAGGAAGCGGAAGGGGAATTTGAATTTGAAACGTTAGAGCTTCCGTAATGCCGCGCTTGATAAGTCTGCTGCTGTCCAGTGTGCACACTACCGTAATTGGAGATTGAGCCAGATCCAGATCCAGAATATGACAGGCCGGTGTTATTCCTAGAAGGAAGCCCTACCGGGTTATCGTAATAAGCAGTAGGACTATCTATGGTATCGCTGTTATTATTTCGGCCATTGCTTCCAACCGTATCGTTAGAAGTGATACTGCTTGGTGTTGGCGCAGCTGGTGAAGTTTTGCCGAGACCATATTGACTTGGCTGTGTTCCGGCTGCCGTGCCCTTGAACGAATTTCCATTGCCAATGTTGGATGTTCTGTATAAAGCACCGTTGCTTTTGGGTTGCTCCGAAGTCCTGGGTTGGTTAGTGGACGCCTTCGCACTGTTATTGAACATGTGAACACCTGGGAGATCGCCAAACTTTGGGAACTCAAAGGAAAAGTCATTGCCACTATAACGGGGATTATTCCTGGATTCAGAACCACGCAGACCAAGACCTGTCATTGAGGAAACGCTGTTCCCGGTGTTGGCCCACGACAAACGTTTGCGATACTCCTTCAATTCTACCTGGAGTCTTTCGACCTGAGCTCGAAGGAGTTTATTTTCGTTGCTCGTCGACTTAGAAGCCTTTTCAAGTTCTTCGACCTTAGTCTCCAGGTCCTTGAGGTGCTTTTCCTTGCGCTCTCGGAATGCTCGTTGCGCAGCCCGATTCTGTGCCTTGCGCTTCTGTTACAAAAAAAATTAGTTTCTTCATGTACTAGTAAAACCCGTTAAGGAAAGCACCCACAGTTGTAGGTTCTGACGTCAATGGCTTTCGGCCTGGCTTCTTGGCCGTCTTATCGTCTGTCTCCCTTCGCCTTTTACCACTTTCCTCCTCGTCATCTTTTCCATCAATGCTTTTCCTCTTTTCTCCGGTTTCGCCTTCGTCGCCAGCAGACGATGTTCCCGCCAAATCTCCAATCATCTCTCCGGCACCATTGGCGTCAAAATCCACGTCGAAGTCAAAGTCGAGGAAAGGACTGCCGTCGAAATCTAGTTGATTCGGACCAAGGGCTTGCTCTGACGGAGATTCCAAAAATCCATGAGGGGATGTATCCGTTTCATTAATAACCTGAGGTGAGGTTGATTTGGGGAGAGAGTCCGTCATATTGTAATTGACACGAGGACTGCCTCGAAAGTTGTTCTTGGAAACTTTTGTCGATTTATCGGCGGAGGAAAGTGCTGCAAGAAGAAGGTCCTGTTGCTCCGGGGAAAGATAAAGACTTCGTTGATAGAGAGAATCGAAATCAGACATCGCTAAAGTATTCGTACAGATTAAGCGTATAGAGGTATAGATCGTCAAGTGAGAGAGTATATATATAAAAATAAATAGTTGAAAACAAGAGGAAACTAGGAAATTCCAGCGAAGGAATATTGATAAGACTAATTGTCGACGAGTATATTATCTCAAACAGTCATAGTCTGGCCGTATAATACGGCGACGACGGACTTTTCCGGTTCACCCAGTCAAATGGCAGGTATCAGCTTGACCAGGAAAGCGAGGTATGTTTTGAGATTTCCGGGCGCCAGGAACAGGCAGTTCAATCAACACGCCCAACAAACTTCTGGACGCTTCTGTTGAAAAATACGAGTTGGCGTTATGGCAAACCGATAGCACGATGGCCTTTCTCTCCAGAGATTTTATATATGCCAAAAGGCCAGTACGATATCGGTGTATATATGACCCCGCTGTGTAACCACACGCGTGGAGGACGGCAGGAGACCCGGTATACGACAGCGGGAGAACAGCTATGGGCCCGAGGGAGGCGTAATGGTTTCGAATGGATTTCCGGGAAGAGTAGAATCCGAGAGAGATAAAAACAGATAAAGATGTAGCAGACTTCCAGAAATGAGGCAGTTATTCAATGATCTCCGGGATTGGGCTTTGATACGGGAAAGACCAGTATACGAATTGAAAAAAGCAGCCACCGAACGAATAGGATATGGGTCCAAGAAGACTTTACAGCGGAAAGGGGAGAAATTAAAGAGGTTGGTGAGGTGAGATTTGAGGATTTGAGCGGAGGTGGGGAAGATAGAAACTGGTGGTCAGGCAGAGAAGAATGAGCTTAAGACGAGTGGGCTGGCGGGCGACAGGGTTTGGAATAGAGTGGTTTGTTGTTAATGCAGCTTACACCCACTTGGAGATGGGGAGCGGAGGAATCAAGAATGAGATGAGGAATGGATGATGATGGAAGATGGATGGCTGATGGCTGGCCACGATAGAAAAGATGAGTGGGATGGACCAAGGAACGCAGGCTGGCAGGCAGGCGTCACCACGGCTAAAGCGGCACCAGAGTCCAGACCGCGTGGCAGCAGCCCACACCGGAACAGCGGGGGCAACGGCTGCGTGTCATTGGCCAATAAATGCATATGTCACATGATCGGCGAGTCAGGCCACTCACAGGCACACCGCACTAGTCCGGATCAGGCAGTATTTCTCGCTGGTTTATGGCTCGCCGCGATGATTATAAATCCAGGCGGGAGTCGGCAGATTCTTATCAGATCGGACATCGGACAGCATATCCATTCCAGGTTTATATATGGCTGCATCAGGATCTGTCTTGTCTGTACCTAGCGAACACTCCAATAAACTATTATTATTATTACTCTCAAAACTGCTCGCCCTCTCAGCCACAATAATAATAATAATAATAATAATAATAATCGTACTCCCCGTGCGGAGACTCGAATCCTGCATCAACCCCTTCCCCTGCTAACCCTCCCCCCCTAACCCATGTCCCTTAGCCCGTCGAGTTGGTTCCAATTATCCCACATACGTCAGCCGGCTTGAATACGCTTTTAATAAGTTCTGACTCACCTGCACTCTGCTGACACACTAACTATATATCCCGCTCAAAAAGCCAAAACTTAAACAATCACACCGAACCCCGGCTCTGGCCGGGGGAACATACGCCCGCGTGCAAAACACCATGGTTACATTTCTCAATTAGCAGCCATATATATCGAACAGGCAACCCTCAAAAAGATACGCCCTCAGCCTTTCCATTTCCCCTTGTTCATCTTTTCAGCTTCAATCGGAACTCCTGTTCCCCTTCCCCATTATTTTTTAGATCCCGCTCTTATCGCCGATAAACCCCGACCTCCGCTCCCCTTATCTCCGCCTTCTTCATCCACCATGCTGCCAGCAACTGGGAAATTCTGCTTTCTTTGAAGAAGATACGGAGTATTTTTCCTATTCGTCTCTTGATCATCTTCAACCATTTTCCCATTTCCTAGCAAATTTGCTTCAAGCTACCAGCTAAAACCGTTGTAACCCCGACCTGCGCCGTCGCTCTGCGAAAGAGCGGACAAATCCGAAATACGAGCTTGCCCTCCGCCCTATGACACCAATTAGCGGGGCTAGTATGAGGCCGCTTTACTGCCCCTAACTTCAACCATCAGTCACGGTTTTGCTAACTCATTCTCATTTTCCTGTTTGAAATCAGTTTTGACGATTGAAAAGAACTTGAAGTAATCCTCCCGCTGTCGAATATATATATGGAGTATCCGTGTATAAATTCTGAACAGGGGTGGAATGTTCCTGCCTCGTCCTACCTTTGCGGGTATTTTTTTATCTGGTCTTAACATATTGGCTAGGAAGACTGGGTTATATCCTATAAAGTTCACTTAATATGATTAGCGGAGTATATGTTACGTCAAGCATATACATTGACCACTCGGAACATGTAATGCATGTGTCCTTCAATCCCCTTATGCTTTCCACCAGAAGCAATGAGATTCCATGCAAACTTGAAAATCCCTTGAACCCCTAAGAATCCATGCGGTCTCTTAAAAGGAGGAGAGAAAGGAAAACAAAGAAAAGGAGAATATACCGAAATAGACTCAGGAGAAAGGAGGGAAAAAAAGAAAAAAAAGAAAAAAGAACAAGACAGCGAGAAAAGAATCTGCAAAGAAAACGGAAAGGGAAAAGGCAACCCCTTTAGCACCCTTGCACAGCAGTCAATTACATATATGTCATTCTTGCCGAGTCCCTAGCTAAACCCCTGCACATGGGCTAGGAAGCCTACGGCAATTGCAGCAAATCCCACTAAGAACTGGTACCTTGGGATGCCCTCCCGCCGGGCTGGGGGAGGACAAGGCCAACCGTCCGGTCGGGCTTTGGCAGTCAGGCGTAAGTAGAATGCGTATCCCTAAGGGAGCATGCAAAGTGGACATTCAAGCACCATGAAGCAGCACATGGTGGAGGTGTCCTCAACGAGCGAATACTTTGTTTCAAGGGATCTACCTTTTTTGATTTTGCATAGTGGAATTGTATGCGGCAACGCCTTTTTATATTTGCCTGTGGGTGCTCTTCCTCTCCTTTATTGACAGTGTTTGGAGGTGCACTGGGCTCGTCTGATGAAATAGGGAGGTCTTCTGAGGCATATTTGTTAAATTGGAGATATCATCTCTTCATAGGAAACGGTCAGAACAACTGACTGACAGCCGTGAGGGAACAATAATAAATTAGCCGTACGAGAATGAGAACCATAACGAAAAGGATGAGAAATCTTTCGTTTCTGACAGCATGTTCCTGCTTAACAGGGGAAGATGTCTGCTGAATATCAAATTACACAACAACATGGGAGCTTCCGGTGATGATTATACTGCAAAGAAACTTCAAGGCCCTAAGTTAGGTAAGACTGAGATCTGCTCCTTAAATGATACTCAACATATACGGCAATTTACACAGTTGCAGGCAAATCGCATGTACGTATGTATGCTGGTCGTGCCGAAATCCATGTGGTGAAGGTCATTGTCAGTGGGGTTTGAAGTTGAAATTGAAGTAGAAAACCCTGCTCTAGAGAGCCGGCTTTGTATTTCTCGGCATGCCGGACTCGCAGTTTAGGGGTATCTTTAATACCGTGTGATAATGGAGTTAAATGGGTTTTCATTCTCTTTTATCTTAAATCTATACGGAGTACTAGGACCAGATATTATAAGATTAGACATATTCCGTGGAGCAATTAGGACTCGAAACACATACAACACTTCAATTAATTTATGCTCTTTTTTTATACAATTTTATCTCAGAGTTATGCTTCTTTGATAGAGTACTATCATAATATACATTGATAACGAATTTCTTGAATATTTATGACTGGCACCTCATTCATTGCACTTCCTCTGTTATTTGCCTCATTCATTATTCACCAGAAAGAGGAAAATAAGAAGTCAGATCATTAGCACCAGGTGTATTCTTCCCGCAAACTTATGAATCAGTCAAGTCTCAAAGCAAAATCTCATCTATGCTAAGTACGACACCCACCCGGGGACCGATATGGCGCTGCTCATATAATGAGATTTATGTAGTACTAGATAGAAACTTGACAGAATGGCATGGCAGCTGGTGATTGTATACAGGAACTCTGGAAATCGTCATAGTCGCAACAAGTGAGACTACTTCTTGGGATAATACGGGCATATATAATGGCCATAGTTGTTGTAGATGGTTTAGAGTTGGAGCCGAGACCTGCTCGAGAAAGCGGGCTCCTCTCGGCATGCCGAATTCGCGGTTATCTTCCTGTCACGTGATACGGCGCTAAATCTCGGCCAACGTAACCGCCGCAGACTCTTGCCCCCATCACCACCATCTTATCATCCTGCAGTACCCGCCGTAGCTCCTGGCCATCTCCTTTGCTTATGTCTTCGATCTAGTTGCTTTGTATTTTTCTGCTAAATATTATTTTAATATACATTTGTTCCTCCCCGTCACTCCAGCTCGCCACTCATCTATCTTTCCCCAACAATGAACGCCGAGGTTGCCGCCTTAGAGGCTGAAGTGAAGGAGTTCAAGATACAGGTACGTGTTGAGTGCCTTTACTCCCAGTTTTCCACCTCGGATATCTTATTGTATACTTGTCACAAGTCCCGAGTAATTTTACGCGCAATGCTAACTATCACATAGCTTGAGGCTGTACAATCAAGCTTGCAGGTAGACCCAGATAATACGGAACTGCAGGGCCTGAAGACTGAGCTTGAAGAATTCATAACCCTCACGGAACAATCCATCGCGGAACTGCGCCCTGCCCCGCCCAAGTCGAAACCACCCCCCTCCCCGCCGAAGGAGAAGTGGTCCAAAGAGAACCACCCAGCCTACCAAGCAGGCTACCGAAAACCCACCGTCGAGCCGCCCCCTCCTCCAGAAGAATCCCAGCCCTCCCCGCCGCCATCGTTTTCTGCAAATGACAATGTCTTAGCGCGATGGACATCGGGCGACAACTCCTTCTACCCAGCCCGCATCACCTCCATCACCGGCTCTTCCACCAACCCTATCTACATTGTCTCCTTTAAGTCATATGGGACCACCGAAACCCTGACTGCAAAGGACATAAAACCCATTTCTGACTCGCGGAAACGCAAGGCTGATGGACTATCAGGCTCCGCGTCACCACAGACCCTGTCGGCCAATTCTAGCGTGATCTCCGCTGCGGCGGATATCAATCCTGCCCTGGCTACGCAGGCACGCAAGGAGCCTAGCAAGGTTAGCGATGGACCCGCACGCCCTGCCAAAATGCCGCGGAAGGTCAAGGCAACTAAGGAGCTGGAGGCTGGGAAGTCAAAGTGGCAGGACTTTGCTGCTAAAGCTAAGTTGGGGAAGGCGGGGAAGAAGGAGAGCATGTTTAGGACTCCTGAGGGGATTAACGCGAGAGGTAATATCCCCCTGTCCCTTTCTCATTCACATTACATGTATTCATATTCAAGAATTGCGGTTACTGACTATATCTGTTATAGTTGGCTTTACCGGTTCCGGCCAGCAAATGCGCAAGGACCCTACACGGAGTCGGCATATTTATCAACAAGCCGAAGACGATTACTGAGTGAAAACTATCTGCATATGAATTTAATGGGTGTTTTTTTTTTGGGGGGGGCGGCGCTAGAGGGGGATTCCTTTGCATTTTGCTTCACATTTCAGATCGCTTTTCTTTCTCTCCTCTGTTTTCTTGGCCCCTTATGGCAACACGACTACTTTTATTACCTTTTCACGCTTATCCGTATTCTCTTCCAAAACTATTCTCGCTAACTTTGCGCAATGGTCTCCTGAGCAGATACTTTTATTACTTTGCTACCTCAGAGTGGAGGGAAGGGTTACAGAATCACAACCTTTCCCTTGCCGATTGCGTTTACATAGAGGGTATCCATATTCGTGCGTCACAATAGATGCATATTCCTCCTTCCCATTGTCCTTTTCTCCCCCGCTTAATGAACTTGTCTGATAAATTGAGAATTGATTTCCATCTAGTCGAGATCTCTGCTGCAATCGTTCATTGTAAATGAATGTCGGCTGTGTGAGTCGCTCCCTGCGAGAGAAGGAAAGTATTTTGATTGTTTCGCGGTAAGGGTTCTCTCCGGACATACACGTGGATTCTTGTAAATCAATTAGCTCTCAATTGGCGAATAGATAGGCGGGCTTTTACAATATCATTTGTCAGGCTACCTTGCTAATGCGTGTTTATGTGGTTTCACTATACGGATCAGTAGCTTGCGCGATAATTAGTAGTAAATTCCAACTAAGTTTAATAGTGATGATCCAATCCATATCGCCGTTGATATCAAACAAGTTTCTAGATACTCCACCTGCTTCCATCAAAGTAGTCTTACTCTCATCCGTGTTCCAAGAAAATCTACACATATCTACCCGTAATAAGTGTTAGTTTTGAACATAATAGAAGGGCCTGTATCCTGTTATTTGTTTTGTCATACTCGTTCAGCCTTCAATTAACTTACCACATCCCCGCATGACCCTCAATTACCCCTCACATACTACAAACAAGCACAATGGCACATCCCGGCCCCAACAGCACTTCACAATCCGAATCCCAAAACAGGGGAATACCACTTCTCGCTAGCTTTCCTGAATCAGGAAAGGATCCCGCCATAGAGGTAAAAGCAGAGCGAGATATTCCCTGGATGCACCTGGGCAACCCGAGCTCGCCGGCAAATGGATTACCAGAGTCGTTTACGAGGAGTACATCGTCGGCTGAGCGGGCAGAGAGAAGGTTCGGAGTGAAGGGGAATGCGATATGTAGGTGGTACATTTCTTTTGTGTATGTGTTCCCTTTTGTTCCAGGGGGGAAGGGGGGGCTGCATAACGGTATACATTTGCGTGTTTTCGATCTCCTAGGAATGGTCGAAATCCGCCCAGATTGATGGGATCCGTGCTACAGATGTTTGCGGTCAATTTCCTGTTGGAATGCAGCTTCAATCTGTATTTATAGCTCGCCCAAAATGAGGGCAGTATCTACACGTTATGATGATCGGCTTCGCTTGCCCGAAGCCGTTGATAACTCATATTCCTTTCTATGATATTTAGTTAGAACCCATATTTCAAGATTGAACGAACTAACACAACCTCTAGTAACCGGTGGCGGCGGTTCTCTGGCTCTCGCCTCCGCCCGCGCTCTCCTCGAGCACGGTCTCTCAGGCCTTGCCTTGCTGGACCTGCCAGCAACATTCAAGAAGCCAGACGTCACCGAAGAAATCAGGAGCCTACGCGACGAATTCCCGTCAGCGAAGATCATTACCACGGACATCGATGTCACTGATGCCGACGAAGTGCAGAAGGTCGTAGGAGAGATACGCTCTTCCCTCGGCCCCCTGAATATCCTTTGCTGTTTCGCCGGCATCGTGAACTGTTCGCGCGCAGAGGATATCCCCGCTGACCAGTGGCGGAGGACCTTTGATGTTAATACGACAGGGACATGGTTGGTTACGCAGGCTGTTGGGAAGTAGGTGTCAAAGATAACATTATTATCCTACATCCTTTCCCTGGTTATATACTAATCTCAAAATAATTAGACACATGATAGCAGACCGCCTGGGCGGCCGCATCGTCCTAACAGCCTCCATAAGCGGGCACCGTGTAAACTACCCACAGCCGCAGGCGGCCTATAACGCTTCCAAAGCTGCCATATTGAGCCTGCGCACCTCTCTGGCCGCTGAGTGGAGCCCCTACGGCATCCGCGTCAACTCCATTTCTCCGGGGTACATGGACACGGTATTAAATGAGGGGCAAACACTGGCGCCGTTCAGGCAGGTGTGGGCGGAGCGGAATCCAATGGGGCGCATGGGAGATCCGCAGGAGGTGGCGGGGTCGGTCGTGTTTTTGTGTAGTGATGTTGCGGGGTGTTATGTTAATGGGGCAGACTTGGTTGTTGATGGTGGGTTTAACTCCGTTACCTTTTTCAAGTGCTGTTAAGTCATGGAGTTCTTTGCTGACTGATGTATTTTCGTTGTAGGTGGTGGATTGGTATTTTAGGCTTCAAAAAAGGGCTTTGATAAAGCGAAATAAGGAGGAGAGGGGTCATGCTGACATTTCAATGTCGAGTGAAACATCGTTTAGATTCTAGATACCTAGACTATGATTGAGCGAGTGGACTTTTCAGAAGGCACGCCATTAATGGCATCTCATTGCAGCGATTTTCAACAATTAAAGGAAGATACCATGGGAAGAGGCGATTGATCGTGGCGCTGCATTGCATAAATCACACTTGTGCCTTACTATATTGCTCCTAGACGTAAATTTGAAAATGTCAATAAAGCAGGCGGCTGATACAAAAACCAAAGAGAATAATATCATTCCGCAAACCCCTACCCCTAATTTCTAAACAACTTAAGCCCACTCTCCTCAACATTCTCCTCCTCCTCATCCTCCATAACCTCATCATCATCCTCGCCCAAAACCCCCCTCGCACTCCTCCCCAACAATGAAGCAAAGAACTCCTCCTTTGCCCGATCCCCCCACGTCCCCCGATTCTCCGGCGCCATGAAATTTTGCAGTTTCTCATGCACCGTATACCGCATCTTCCTACCCTTCGAAGCCTTGGTATCCACAGCCCTCTTCACCTTATCCTTGCGCATACCCGTTGTAGGATGAATAGAGAGGCGGGCGGGCAGCTGCATTTGCAGCGCCTCAACGCCGTTGTTGGTAGCTGCCATACGCTCTTCCACAAGGTCGCGGAGAAGGGTTTGGTAGAACATCGAGTCATCGTAAATTTCAGTTGAGGGAGTATGGCCATTGGCTTGTTGGGCATGTTCTTCAGTAAAATGGCGCTTGGATGAGCGCTCTTCGTTTTGTGTGGCGACGTGCGCGTCCAGCACTGTAGTTATTGTTTGCTGCTCGGTTGCGCCGTGATTCAGCAGTTTGCCTCGGGCATTTGGTAGGGCGGCTCTTGAACCGCGTGTCTTTTGGGCCCATTTATCAAGCACGGCGCGACGGTGTGGGCGCGATTGGGCTTCGATTTCTTCCATGCGATCCCATATGTCTGTAGATGAGGTCGCAGCGGAGGGGGGTAGCCCGCGTTTTCGCTTTTTTGAGGGAGTGGCGCTCTTGGTGTGGGCGTCAGCAAGTGCGTGTCGAAGATCCTCAATTGTACTCCAAAGAGCTAAAGCGGCCGCCTCGGCGGACTTGATCGAGTCTTCATCGATGCTGCTATCGTCCTCCGAGGCGGAAGGTATGTTGTTAAGAGTTGTTATCCCTTTTTGAAGCTTGATCCGAGCGTTGAGTATCGCGCCGAACGTCGACCGCTGGCGCTTCACTGCGCTTCCTTTTGCAGCATCTGTTTTCGCTGCCTGTGATAAGGTTGCTGCGACAGTTTTGTGATCCGAAGCCATCAAGCGTCTTATTTCAGCCCTGTCATCGGATGGGGCAGCTCCGGTTTCCTCATCTTCATCTTCATCCTCATCACTATCCCCGAATCCTTCATCTTCCTCAGAGCCAGATACTCCGTCCAGTTCATCATCAGAACCTTCATCACCCTCCGAACCCGCATCCAAACCTGTAGGCCTCGTCGTTTTGCTACCACGAAACGTGAACTCTTTGAAGCGATCAACATCACTTTCACCAAGCGCCTCTTCGCTATCGATTTCCGCGTCAGAACCCTCTTCTCCGATTTCCAATCCATCTTCTAGCTCGCCCAGGCCTTCAGCCCCCTCGTCCGAATCCTCGTCGCTTGAAGCTTTGCGGAATGGATCGTCTTCGCTTTCATCGTCCTCGAGCGCCTTCCGGCTAACCTTCGAACCGGCGTACTCCTTTCCGAGTGTTATTTTCTCTGGTTTGCGCAACTTGCTTTTCCTGTGGGAGAGTAAGACACCAATTCACTTGTGATTAAATGTGGATTGAAAAAGCTACTTACCCAACAGCTTCGTAATGTTCCCGAGCGGCGGCAGCATTGTCATCTCCCGCAGACTCATCATCGCTGCTTCCTCCACGATTGCTCAAATCTTCGGGGTCAAAATCTATTTAGCCGAATGTCAGTTACATGCGGGATCGCAGAAGGTTGAATAGTTGCGGGCTCACCTTTTGGAGTCGGGTCTTCTAGCTCAGCAATTTGTTCGGCTAGAGACTTCACTTGTCCAGATTTCTTTGCCATGCTTGCGACTATTATGGTGTAGCTTTCTTCAGGCTGACGAAGAAATAAATGCCTGGCGCTGAGTTCTGTAGCTTTTTGTTATTTTTTTCCATCTCCGAATATATTTTTTTTTGGCGTTGGATTTTGCTGGTCGGGTAGAATTTCCATTCTGGGACACGCGCTGCGGCAACGATGGCAGCTCTACCGAGTCACATGACATGGGAGCTCCGCGGCAAGAAATATCGAAGCTTCAAGTTCAACAACCGACATCATCGATGATAGCAGCTGAATTGGTTACCGTATCACAATGTGAACTCTAGCACGACAGCATATTTGAATTACTATGCTATCTCCAAATATGCCCCGCAGCTTCTTTTCCACGCTGCGGCCCCTACAACACGAGAATCCACTGGTACATATGCCATGACTTTATCTGTTTCTCCGCGACTCAATGCAAGAAGCTAAGATGCTGATTCCAGGGCCTGCCTCGGTCTGGAACTCCGCCATCATTTCGTAGTCGAAAAGGCCTGCCACAGAAAAGAAAAATCCGAGATGTCAATAAGGTCATTGCGGTTTCCTCCGCCAAGGGCGGAGTGGGCAAGTCTACAATTGCCGGTATAGTACCCCGAGTCCATCCTTATTCGGAATGTTGAGGGCCAATTGGCTGATTATATTGTATGTACAGTGAACCTTGCCCTATCTATGGCTCGTCGGGGTATTCGGGCCGGAATTCTCGACACAGATATCTTTGGCCCTTCGATACCGACCCTCATGAACCTCTCTGGAGAACCTCGCCTTGACGACAGTATGATTTGCGGATCCCAAACATCCTAGAAAATGATGCATTGACCGATTCCTAATTGAACTTTAGACGGCTGCCTTATCCCTCTCACAAACTATGGCCTCAAATCCATGTCTATGGGATATCTCCTCCCCCCTCCACCAGCCGACGCCAAACATCTCACCGACGACCCAAGCTCCCCAATAATGGACACAACCCCTATCTCCTGGCGAGGCTTGATGGTTACCAAAGCCATGCACCAGCTTTTACACTCTGTATCCTGGGGTCCGCTCGACATCCTCATCCTCGATTTGCCTCCAGGGACAGGCGATGTACAGCTCACGATTGGTCAGGAAATAATATTGGACGGGGCGGTTATCGTTTCAACCCCCCAAGACATAGCTCTGCGTGACGCAGTGCGGGGCTTTGGTTTGTTTGAAAGACTAAATGTCCCTGTCCTTGGAATGGTCAGGAATATGGCATATTTTGCGTGCCCGCATTGCGGCAAGGAGACCAAAATATTCTCCAGGAAAGGATCACCTCCGTCTGAGAATAACTCAGAGGCGGGACATGCACATACTTCAGAAGCACTTAACGGTGGCGTATTATCAGCATGTAAACGACTAGGTATTGATTTCCTAGGCGACATCCCACTAGACGCGCGCGTGTGCGAAGATGCAGATAGAGGTGTCCCCACCGTCGTGGCGGAAGAAAGTGATGAGCGAAGTACAAGGCGAAATGCCTTTATGGGGGTCGCCGAGCAGATTGTGCGCAAGGTTGGGTTAGAATGGCGATAATCATATCATGTAGACTTGAATACAATGGTGTTTGATTTATCACGTCAAAGTACGGCGCTTTTGGTCCAATAGCAAAACGGAAAGTCCTATTCGCCGCTTTTTGCAAGCCAAGGTAACGCCATCAAATTGAACTGGTTTTCGAATCATTGCGTCCAATTAAATCGTTAATTAAGTATATGCCGAAATTATAATAAAACCAAAGACAACCAGAATACTATGCAAAAATATTCCACAATGCTCACCCGAATTTGAGCTCCTCCGTATGTCCCACTGAATGAGTAAAATATCCAAGAGAAAAATAAAGCTCCATCACAATGAACTTACCCAACTTGCAACACGATTGTCATCGGTATATAACCTTTGCTAAACGTTCTCCACATGAACACTGCTAGACGAATACTCCGGAAACGGCTCAGTATCCGACGGATTCTGATCAAGCGAATCGAAATCATACTTGGGTTTCCGCATTTTCTTCCCAAAGAGCTGCACACCGGCCGTATTCACATTCGCATCCCCATCGGCCCCAACAGAAGCTTTAGGAGACAACTGCCCATCAACAACAGGCGCAGCAGCAGCCTGTGATGGAACCGCAGTGCTCTCATCATCAAGCTGACGGTCAATACCGTCCTGTTGTACGTCATCCTGCGTAGAAATGACTGGACTGACAGGAGCGGCTGGGGGCACCGTCGGCGTGCGGCGCTCTACAGACGTTTTGAAATCTGCCTCTGCCTCTGAGCGTGCTGTTGGAGTGCGCGCTATTCTCGTGTGCGGGGATATAACACCGTCTGCATGCCTTACCGCCATCGCGCTCACATCGTCTGTGTATTCTGATGATGATCGCCGTCCGGCCTCCCCGAAGTGATTCATGAAGCGGGGCCCCGTGGCGAATCCCGGCTCATGCTGATCCGGCGGGGCCATGCTTGGTTGTTGCTCGCCATACATACCGTCGGGGCCGGATACTTTGATCTGCGGCTGGTCGCGGTATCGTGAGCGTGGAGGAGGTGCGAGGACGGGAATGGATTCGGTTGCTTGACCGAGGTCTGTTACGGCTTGATGGTGGCGTGAGGGACGTGTTCGCTTCACTTGCGGCACCAATTTCTTGCGCAGCTTGGCCGTCCGCGAGATCTTCTTTGGGGGGATCAGCCAGCTGGGTTGCGCCGGACCTCCATTCGTATCTGTAGTTCCCGCTCCCTTTTCTTTTCCTAAGGTCTTACTGTCGTACATGCTTGCTACAAGGCTCCAGAGCCACATTCCGTAATTCCTCTTATGTGCTTTCTCGTCGTAGATGTTGGAGACGTCCTTTCTCGATGCTAATGAACATGGCGGAGGGTATTCGCCATGCCGGAAAACGCCAATTCCCTGAAGAAGTTCTTCTACTCTCTGCTGCTGTACCGCCATTTTCTCCTTTGCGTATTTGGTGTCCCATTCCACCTTGGCCCCCAACCACTTGCGGACTACTTCGGGCTTGGGAACCCCAATTTCGTCGGGGAGTAATTGAAGTGCAGGGAGATACGCTCGTCCGGCTAGCGGGAATATGTTGCCATGTCGATCAACCCGTTGACGGATCATGTGGTCCGTGAACGGCGGGAGAGGATCACCAGCCTTTCCAATTTTGGTGAAGCCGGAGAACGGGCTGGGTGTCGAGTGTCTGCGAGTCGTTGCTTGTGGGCCATCAACATCGCTTGACGATATTTCCGAGACTTGGTAGGGAATGTCGATGACGGACTGTTGTGCACGCGCCAACGCCCAGGCTCCGAACTGGGCTATCGATCGAAACATATATTTTGCTGGTTTTGTAAAACTGAGGGTAGGGGTAACATGACAAAGATCATCCCATACTTGAAGCTGGACGAATGTCGGCGGGTACTTGTTGATGGTCTGGCGCTGTGGATCATGAAGGTTGAGAATTTCCTCGCTTGGTAGAAATGTCATTGGATCAGCAGCTTTGTGGGCTAGATAGATTTGTTCATCACAGAGCAACTCCGCGCCTCCTGAAACCACCAGCATTGGGGGCAAGCCGCCCAAAGAAGGCTGAAGAACAGGGGAAACAAGAGGATGTGATAGCAGGTCATTTGTGGTATACATATGAATCTGATCTTTTATCTCGACAACTGTTCCTTCTATTTCAATCTCCAGATTAGGGGATTGATTAGGGAATATATCGAGATCGGATTTCGAAGATGTGTACGATTGACGCCTTATTATAGAGCTCCTTCGTCTCGTAGAGTCCCTCCTGGAAGAGTCCAGCATACTATTTGGTGATGGCAGGCGAATAGAAAAGCCTCGGACAGCAGCTTGGACCTCCTCTGCGCGGGATGGAAAAGGGGTCGATTCAGGTAGCATTCCCTGTGCTCTAGCCGCTTCCCCAGCCTTAGCAATTGCATCCATTTCGTCCGAATTCGGAGGAGGCCATGCCATGGATGGCCGATGCATAAAACCGTATGGGGGAACGTAGTCCCCTTCTCCTTCTCCAGCCACGGATGGAAATGAGTGCATCAAGTCAACCCATGGAGAGATCAGGATCGCTCCCGAAGGTAGTGGGATTCTTTGGTCACGCAGTGTTACCAGAATGCTAGATGAAGATATTAATCATAGACTCCTCTAGCTTTGGTCACGTAAGAGACACTTACGACACGGCCATTCCAGCTCCCGCCGAGTCTCCAGCTATTATAATCTCGGACGGTTTGTAAATACCTAGAATGTATAGATATGCTGCAAGACAATCATGTAGTCCACACGGGAATGGAAATTGTGGAGCCAGACGATATGCCGCTTTCCCAAACAATTCATAGTGAGCTCTTATGTATTTTGAATTTGGATTGTATATCGGTAAAACTTACTGTCGATAGGTTAGTATAAGGTTATGATGCTTAGCCCTGGGTGCATAGAAACTAATGTGTAGCAACTTACCGAGCAAAAACCCTGGCTTTGAGCTTTCTTGCATGTCTCTGTATTTGATATCGATGTGAATTCAAGCTTCCAAAAAAGTACGCCCCACCGTGTAGGTACAGCATGATCCGGTTGGAACGAACACCGACTCGCCGCCGGGCTTGGACATCGCGTTCCGTTTCTATCCATTCCCCCTGAAGTGCGGGCTTGTTTCCCCGCCACTGCCACCATTTAGTTCCCCCGACCCGCGACAGTCCCTCTGGGCCCAATTGGATAACTAGAAGGTCCGCTGCCGTTGTGATGTATTTTTCGGGGACTGTCGTGGAAACGATATTTATCCAACTAGGGCAGGGAACCCATTGCGACGTAAACCTCTGCAGGTCTTCAAGCGAATGATGGGAGGAGTAGTATAAAAATCGACGGACAATTTCAAGACCTTCATGGTAAGAGATGTGGGCTGTTGGCTTCTTTCGGTGGGCTTTGCGATTTGCGTACTAAGTTTGAGCTTCAGTCTCAAGTTCAGATGAATCGTGAAGAAGGGTTGGATTTACATGAGACAGCCACGTCGCAAGGACTGTGGGTGTCACTGCAGTACCGACGGTCAATGCGTTAAACGGCATTGTTGCCGCCTCCCCCTAGGGTATTGCCTTTTCAATTAGAATGATATGGATGCTTTAATGGGTTCAAGTTTGGAAAAGGGGGGGGCTATCCATTGCGCATAGTGCAAGCACAGCTTTCAACCGCCTAAATGGATTATAAGAATATAAGGTATAGAGCATATCTGGCACGGAAACAAGTAATCTCGGAAATGACAGGTCTATATATACAGCGTCGATGTATTCAAATTGCAATGATAACCCCGGAGTTCCAGACTCGCTTTGGATGATGTCATCCATCCATCACGGTTGGCACGTGACGTCCAACTTTAACCCGACGTCAGGGCTTACACGTGATGCCGGCTACCGAGGCTGGGCATCACAAGTCTACCTCAACCTCTTCACACTTGTCGGTGATCTGTTTGACATATTTATATACTCTTTGCTGCCTGCTCCTTTCATCTTCATGTACAATATGCACTGTACATCCCAATCCATTGCGTCTTGTGCTCGAATTGTTCATCATGCAAACCGAATCACTCACTGGAACCAGATGATAAAGAACAAAAACCAGATCCATTAGGTCCTAGCAGCCCCCTAGAGTTTTGCTTTCCCTAACCTCGCAGCCGCAGCCTTATTCGCCCGTTCCCACATGTCAATTCTCTTTTGATGCCCAGCACGGAATGTCTTGACCCATTCTGGATCAAACTTGGGCAACCGCCTGCCTGGTTGTCCTTCTTTGGGTTCCCCGGCCAATTCTCTCACAGTGTTGAAGTACTCTTCAAAATCTGGAGCTAGGGCAGTAAATGGGACGCCGTCGCCTTTGTACGCGATGCGATCTGCCTCCCATTTCTTTTGGACGTTCAATGGTGGAAGTTGAGCACGGCCAGCTAGGACACGAGCTGCAAGAACTGCCTGCCATTCAAAAACTTTGAAGGTGAATCCGGCCGCGTTCTGATCATTTGTTAGCTAAATGGCATCATCGGTGGTAACATTGGTTGCGTTAACTCACCGCTCCGACAAATGCCAGCGTTGGGTCACGTTGGTGGAAGACGTGTAAGTATATGTCAGGGACGCGATTATGCCGCGTGGGGATGCCTGGCAAAAATGGCAGACTCCATGTATATCCGGTCCCAAAGATGATATGGTCGACGTTTGGAACAGAAGTTCCGTCTTCAAAATATACTGTTCTCTCTCCGCTGGAGCTGCTAATCCGGGAAATGGGCGGACGGCGTTTTATCTGTGGGTGTCTAAACGCAATGTCCCCGAAGAAGGCATTGTATCTACCACGGACGGATGCGACCACAGGCGTTTCAGCAACGTCAATGAGACTGACACATATGTCTGCCGCGGAGACTGAGGCACCGACAACTATTACCCTCTATCTACGGAGTTAGCAATTAAATCATCCCGTTAGGTGCAGGAAAACCTACCTTTCCTCGATATTTCTCAACGCCTTTAAAGGATTTGGTATGCTCTACTCTTCTCGGATACCGCTGCGCGAACTCGGCGAGCCCGTCGATATATGGGACAAACGGGACAGTGTAATGACCATTGGCTACGACGACAGCATCGAAATACTCCACCCACCAGTAATCATACTTTCCTCCTGGACGGCTCCTCCGCAGCGTCAACTTCCACTCGTTCGATCTTTTTAACTTTTCAACGTTCTCGACAGTGGTGTTATATTCTATAAGATCTTGATATCCGTTCCGGTTCAGTAGATCTTCGATGTACTGTCTAACAACGGAGTGATGCCGAAATGGCGTGTCCGGCCCGTGTACTTTAATTGAATTTTCCGATTTGATGTCGGGAATCGGCTCTTGAGAGAATGACATAACCGACGCATCAATATTTGACTCAAGGTTCGGATATACCGACGTGTCTGCAAACCGGTGCCGAGAGGACTTGGGTGTGTATGCTGGTAGGGATTCAGGGGCCGCAATTGGCTCATCTGCAGTCCGGTTGGCTAGGCGCTCGAAGTCTGATAGTTCTTTGGGTGGCTCTTCATCTTCAACCCTACAAACAAAAGGTAAGCTCTAATCGCAGAATCTAGGCGGGAAAGCCAACTAGGGTGTTGACGGTAAAACAAACCAGCAGCCACCAGGCTTCTCTCTTCGCTCAAAGACCCTGATAACATCGAATGCCTTTTCCTGTGCGAAGGCGTCGACTGTGATGGCACCCGCAGGGCCAGCACCAATGATCGCTATTCTCTTTGCGGGAGCCATAATATATTGAAAATTACTAAGCTGTCGCTTGTGGTTTTTTGCATGTAAGAAAGTAATTCTGCCTCTTGCTGCCAATGTGCTCTAACAATATTGTTAAATCGCAAGCAGCTCTAGAGGAAGCAAGCAATCACGCAATACTACCTAGGATGGAAGTGCATGCACTATTTATCAATGCAAAGTCCTATCAGACACGCTGCGGATTTTCTCCGCTCTTATCTTCATTCCTCAGCTTTCAAATCCCGAAAAATGCACATCAGTTACGGTCCTTGCGAGTTACGTTATGGCGGAGGTGATATTCAGAGTGTCGGATTTCGCCATTTCTTATCCATATTCGCAATTTTCAAGAGGGTCAACCTTATTGCTGGTCGGTTGTGGAGTCTTCGTCCGCGAACACCGTTTCTGCATGGTGCCAAGACCTTTTAACTACCAAGCGAACTAGCGCTGTTCCTGAACCTTTTCGAATGATGCAAGCGACCTCACCTCTTCCATTCCATACTCCATCAGCCCAGCATACTGTCTTTTATGGATAGCAGTATTACGGAGACTGCGTTTCTGGCTACACCACGTGTGTATCATTTTTTTATTTTCAAGTGATATATGGCCGGTGATTTAACAAGTCAAAGCTATGCTTCGTGCTCGTGTCGATTGAGATCTCGGGATTTGGATAAGAAATCCCTCCGTTACGCTACCAAGTGTCAACTTGGTTTCTAGAAATGATGAATCCGCTGTTTAAAATAGACAAGGGCTACTTGGGTACGGCGCCTTAGAATCAAGAGGGACGGAAACCTTAAATGCTAAAGGTAGTGCCTACATACGTGTATCGTTGTATTACACTCTTGTCAGGATTGCTTGTACATGTACGTGGGGTCAAGCCAACTTTTGTGACCTACTACCGTTGAGGTACTTCTGAGGCAAGCTAACGCCTGCCAATAGAAAAAATGGATGCTGCGAGTATTACTGGCTTGTTACTTTCTAGAATACTTAAGGAACAGCTAGGCGGTGTTTTCCAAATCCCGGAATGACGCAATCCAGCTTATGTTATTGCACTCTGGTTGAGTTTATCAGGGACGGCCTATTGAGATCTTGCGGCGGTGGAACTAGCCATTCAGCGAAAATGGGGACGTGGACGCTTTGCCCATGGTCTTTTCCAAGAAAAAGGATAGACCTTCTATTCTCAACTCGATGATGTCGTTGATGAACTAGACAAACTACCTCAGCTGTTGTGTTCGGCTCATTCTCGAACAATACTTTGAATGTTCTATCTTCTCAAAAGCTTCATCAGTATTCATGAGTTTCGAGGACTCCAAAGATATCCCTCCTAGCCAGTCTTCTAGAGGCAGCTATGGCAGTGATTGGGATTATATAGCGGAGCGTCGCGCGCGGTCAAAGTCTGTCTATCATTGTCACTGCATGTCAGATCTAAACTAACCGCATAATGAACATGACAGGGCCGATTGCAGCGTCCTTCCACTTCTATTCCTAGGCCTCATTGTCTTCCAGCTAGACCGGATGAACCTCGCGAGTGCACTGACAGGGGGTTTTGGAAAGGATATCAAAATCGACCAGAACACCGTCAATCTAGGGAATCAAATGATGTTTTTAGGCATTGTAGTGCTGGAAATACCTTTCAATCTTATTCTCCAAAGAGTATGATTATCCGTTTCATCCCGCACAAATACCGTCTGCTGACTCGTATAGATCGGTCCGCGAAAATGGATTTCTGCGCAGGTGTTTATTTTCGGACTTGTTGCGACTATGCAGGTTTTTCTGGTCAATCGCAACGGATTTCTAGTTTCTCGAGCAATTCTGGGCTTGTGCGAAGCGGGGTATATCCCTGGTGGTATCTACACTCTATCCACCTGGTATACAAAACCTGAACTGGCGAAAAGAGTAGCTGTTTTCTTCTTCGGTATGTTTGGAGGAAATGCTATTTCGCCATTGCTAGGAGCTGGCTTGTTAAAGCTGGATGGAGAACGTGGCATTTCGGGCTGGCAATGGATATTTCTGAGTAAGTTTCCCTATGTCCCTTTTCAGGTGGGCTATCTCCGTGTCAGCAATGGCATCTGCTCACTTTTCCTAGTCGAGGGGATCTTTACCATTGCCGTATCTATTTTGATACTTCTATTTCTTCCGGGGTCTCCCGATAATCCTAAACCCCTCGTTTCGAAAGGTCTTATTCGATTCACGGAAGACGAAGCAATAATACTCCAGAAGCGGCTCGAATACGACAACTCCGAAAAGAAGGGTGGAAGCCAGGGACTGCAAATACCTCTGAGGCTCGTTTGGAAAACAATTCTCTACCACCGGAGATGGCCGCATTTTATTTCTACTGCCTGCGTCTTCTCAACATGGAGCCCTCTCACAACATACAGCCCAACAATCATCATGTAAAGCCTCCTATCGTCCGTCGCCGCTCACTAGAATACCGCTTACCCGTATGGATATAACTAGGACGCTAGGCTTCGACCGAATCCACGCGAACGCTCTTTGTGCAATTGGAGGGTTCATTTCGCTCGCAGTTGTGTTTGCTTTTGCCTGGCTTAGTGACCGGACGAATAAGCGTGGTCTTACGGTTATGGTGGCCATATGTTGCTATTTGATTGTTCTCATTGTGATCAAAACGGTGCACCCGCATGTTGGAAAATGGAGCCGCTTCGGACTGTGGACAGCTGTCAATTCCTTCGCTGTCGGGTATCACCCTGTTCATAACACCTGGGTGCAGCTCAACTGCAAAGATCCCGGTGAACGGAGTATCAGTATAGCGTATGTCGTTCGTCCCTACTTTTGACGGCTGGTAGCGTTGCTAACAATTATTCCAGGATGTGTATGTTTTCCTCCCTTTACCAAAAGGCCCTTTCTCCGGAGAGTATGCTAACTCAAAGAGGACAGGGGTAATGAGTGCGATCTGTGGCTTGATGGCAGGTACCCAAATATTTAGTCGCGACGACGCTCCATTGTATGTACTTAAATTGGTACAGAACCTTTTGTGCATTCATTTAGCTCACGTCTCAATAGTTATTCTCAAGGACTCGTCATTATGATCATCCTTGTTGCTTCCGGTCTCGTCATGACAGCGTTGCAAGAAGGCATTTACCTGATCCACAATAAACAAGCTAGGAGCCAGGGGTTGGATACAGAAACAAGACTTCATGTTCTTTGAGAAATATTTATTATTTATGGATATGATGACGTAAAGAATTTTCAAAGTATTTTTTCTTTGATCTTTATAATCTTTTAAAAAGAAAACAAATCCATATACATGTATATTCTACAATAGAGAATCAAACCAGTTTATACTATAGTTATATACCTAGGTATACCGTATCATGGGGAGTTGCCTTCTAGAGTTTAGCTCCAGCCTGACCAGGTTTAGTGTGATTAGCCAGCAGAGTTCATTGTAATTTACAATGAACCTTGAAGTACTAGATTCAATTTAGGCAGTTTTCAAATGATGACATCTCTTTTATTTACTACCACCCACGGGAGGCCGTGGCAATCTAGAAGCTCTGATTGATATACCGGATATGGTAGTAGAGGGTGAGTAGTAGCTCCAGGAGAGTAGTAGCTCCAGGAGAGTAATAGCCCCAGGGAGAGTGGTAGGCTCAGGGAAGAGTTATGCCCTGGTTCGTTAGTGCCGCATGCCCGCATCAGCCCGGGTTTCGAGTCAGCTTACATCTCAAATCTGATCGTGGCAACTAGGAAGAGATAATTAATTGATGTTTGCAGAGTCAATTGCCTAGGTTTATGACACAATATATCATAAGATAGCAGGCACAAGACAAAATATAATCTATGCTGATAGGCATATGATTGCAGTACCAAGAGACTAGGCCTGTTCCATTGGTTTGTAACAGATTCTGTTCTTCTATATAACTCATTCTACACCTAATAGTGTTGTTTTTTGCGGGTCGGGTCAAAAAAATGGCCCTGGTGCCCGAAACAATAGGGCTTCGGGTCAGGCTTTTAACTAAAAAACCCGCAACAATGGGCCTGCGGGTTTAACTAACTGAGCCCGTTTGGCCCGTAACGGGTTTTTGAGCGCGCCTGCGGCGCCTAGCGTGCTTAACTGGCTTAGCTAGGCTTAGTTAAGCCCCTAGAGGCCCCTATAAGCGCGGGCATGTTTTTTTTCGGGTCGGGTCGGGTTTGGGGGCTCAGATGCCCGAAACAATAGGGCTTACGGGCCTGGGCTTTAACTAAAAACCCGCCCAAACGGGTTTTTTCGCGGGTCGGGTTAACAACACTACTTAGCATAAGTAAAGCAATTGATTGAAATACAGACTACAGTAATAAGTTGT
>PDNB01000160.1:0-68478 GCA_002573585.1 Helicocarpus griseus UAMH5409 | reverse complement strand
TACTGCTCGCTCGATTTTGTGTCATTTGACTCTGCTGTCGATATGAGGGGGTGTGTGCGGTGCAAATTGAATTGGCGGGGCTTCAATTACTTAGCTTGATAGCTTCTTTTTTTTCTGCTTCTATTTATTCTTTTGCTAAGCTTCTTCTAGATTCGATAGCGGCTCTTTTTTTTTTTTTTTTTTACTTTCTTAGTCTAGACTTGGCTCGTTCTTTTTAACTATTCAAGTTTATTACTATGTTTACTGGCATGTATATTAATGAGATGAACTGGCTCTGCAGCAGCTCGGTTTTTTATTGCTTTGGTTTTAGAACCTTTTGTCCTATTTAAAGAGAAGATATGAGAAAACAAGAGATGGCTGATATATTAGAACCAAATGATGTCTGTATGTGTAATCTTTGATTTGTATGAATAGATTGGAACTAAGGCTTCTTGCTATGTACTGTACATACAATGTTAGTACGATAATCTGAAAAAGAACTCTGGGGGAGCAAGGTACATTAGATACATGGACAAGACTTGAAAGGGCACTGTCCTGAGATACTTACGCGGGCAACAGACTAAGCAATACCTGCCAACCCAAGGCCAGCGCCACCAAGCAGAGGAATAGATGATAGTGAAGCTTGTCTGTTGATTGACCATGTCGATACTTGCGGACTGATGTTGGGAGCTTGAAAATTGATGCGTTCAGGTTGGATATGTACTCGTAGTCCGGGAATCCGCTTACATAACCCGCTCTCGACGTCCAGCAAACTCCGCCGTTGGTTGTAGGGTCTATCACCAACTCGCAAAAAGACTTTCGATTTTACTTATTTCCCCCGGAGTACCTACCTAGTTTTAGGTATATTACGGGCATGATTCCTCGCATGGCAGGAGTCGTCAATTGCCTACCTGGGGTATGTATTTGTTTTTGATTTCCAAGCAATAATAAGGCATTTTTGCTAATTTTTTTTTAGCTTGAACAAGCCTGTTATATCCATAAGTATTGGAGATTAGTACCGGGAGTGATGTTCGCGATTACTGTAAACAGCTTTCCAATCCTTTTTTTACGAGTGACTAGAAGGAAGTTACTCGATTGCTCGGTTGAGCTGTCTTCGCTTCTTCAACGGCCATTGCTTGTCAAGGATGTGATGATGGCTTGATGCAGCTGCAAGGGAAGCCAACGCTTACCCGGTCCCGTATATCGCCAGCGAGCGCAGCTGCCGGCATGGAGTTGCTTTTTGTTTATTATTTTTCTCAATGGCGGATGTGCCGGAGGATGGATCTGTTGCTTGGAAGGAGGGACTGCCGCATTATTATTATGCTCTGCGCCTTCTTCAAGTTAGGCCCCAAAGGGACTTCTGGAATAATAAAGGCTGACTCCTTCGCTTTGTTTGTTGTTTTCCTTCTCCCTCACATACATCTATCTCTGTCCGTCTGATAGACGTTACATAGGTTTACCTACGCTGCTATCCCATTGCTAGGATAGGAGCTTTGGTCTGTCCTTTCGTTCTTTGCTTGTTTGGTTTCGATTTAGCTCTCTAGCCAGGTGCTCTATTACCTTTGCCTACAAGATTAGTATCTGTCTGCTTCTGCCCCGAAAATCAAAAGACATCGGGTTGCACTCTTACAACATCCATAGTCATGCGGTTCGAAAACTGGGACGTTCTGCTTTTCCCCCTGGGGTCGAAGGTGCCCGTGCAGGAATTCAGGACGCAATGCTTCGTGACTAGGGATAATGGTCAGTACTTCTCTCTCTACTCGCCTCCCGATTTCTACATTGACTGAGGGCTCGAGCTGATACTCTCTATTAGAATCTCCCTATATACACGCCGATTCTTTGGCTCATCCTTCGTCTCACCCTCTGCAGGGGAATTATGCCCATGGCAATTTCGGATACACTCCGATTCTGACGGCTTTTGTCCCAAGCATGGCTCGCAATACTCCGTTTAGGGTATCCGTCCATAGCTGGCACAAACCGACTCCTACGAGGATGATGGAGAACTTGATGCAGCCGGAGGATTCTGTCGTTTTTGAGATACGAATCTTCATTGACGGCGTATTTATTGCGTACGTAAATTGGTCGCTTATATGCATTGCGGACATTACTAACTCGTATGTACCTGAAGCGGAAGCCTCACCACTCAAATGACTGGGTGGCCTCAAGTTATTGGTATGTTATTCCTACTATATTGAGACAAAGTAGTGGGTTATCATTTGCTGACGAAACGCTTCTTTGTTTTCTAGAATCGAGCTCTCGTAAGTCGATCGATGATACGACTGAAAGTCCTTGCGATTTGCTAATTAGTAAATACTTACGCCTGTGTTAGATGTTGACAAGAACGGCGACCAGGATCGTCTGCATTTTCCAGCTTTCCATGAAGAGTTGCTACAGCAGACTCACTGGGAAGCGGGAGAAGAGTTTGGCCGCATAAGGGTCGTCATCGCGGAAGGATTTTCTCGCCCAAACCGAAGCCCTCCCTTCGAGAGGGTTAGGGATCTCATTTTCTTCTCTTTTCAACATGCGCCTTTGAGTAAGTCACACTATAGGCAAAGTCATCCAGATACGCAGCAGCTTATCGTGATATGCAGATGTCTTGGAACATTCCAACTTGGCCTGGCCGAACCCGGGAATGTGGCATCAGGCCTCACGCCCTAGTTTGAAATACAGTCTCGGCGTCGATTATAATAATATCAGAGAAGATGAGGACGCACATTCTCACTCTCCAACGCGCCCAGAAACTCGTTCGATCGGCTTCTCAGATGGTAATCGTTCTCTACCATATTCTGCGTGGCCGCACCGCTTCTATCCTACTCCACAGACGTCATGGCCACGTAGTGCATTTCCGGAAAGAGAACCTAGGTGGCCTCTGCAACCAGTCGTCAACGATCCTTTCGTTGATACCTATAGAGAGTCAGGCATCAATCGACGAGCTCGTTCATCTCTGAGTGACGTACCAATGCCAGACTACGTTGGATCAAGCTCGAATAGCAGCCGAGCCATATCCAGTATGACGGGCATCAGCCTTGGACAGCATAGCAAACAGCCTAGTGTCATTGCGCCAATTGACGATGAACAGTATAACCAGCTAATTGAAGCCTTGAGCCCGAAGAAATTGACAAGCGGTACTCATCCGCCCGCAAACACGCCAGCTTCTGTTCCTCCCATGGCATCCAAACCATCTGCAGCCGCAGAAGCCCGGGCTGCATCGCACTCTAGACACGCAAGCCGGCCTGGAGCCTTAAAGGAGTTGCCCCAGCCAGCAATCCGAAACTTCTCTGGTTCCAGCGTCCGATCAGATAGCGATGATGGTCTTGGGATCGAAAACGCCCCTCTTCCAATTAGGCTTCTCAGTCCTAGTCCTCGTGTGAAAGGGAAAAAGGAAGGCACCGGGAGTGAGGCTGACTCTCCGCTTCGTCTTTCCGCTAAGAGGAATACTAGTAGTGGGAAAGCGGTTAGGAAATCGAAAAGCAGCATTACAGCGTCCGCGGAGTCCAAGCGGAAGAGGTCGGGGACGTCAGTCGAGCATAGAACCGCAAATGACAACGAAGGTGGCAGCCCATCACCCACAAAGAAAATGTCTCGTGTGGAGCCGCAGAGAGACTGTTCCCCAGCAGGGCCCGAAGAAGATTTGGAGGCAAAAGAAAAGCCAACAGTCGCAGAACAGAAAGTAGATGGAACGGCATAGACGTCTACAATTGGGCACGGGTTGTTGAATACGTATATTTTCTGATGCGTTTTAGACTCCCGGACCAAGTCAGCAAATTGCCATGACGAACTTGTAGGATATATTGATTACTGATACAGCTTCACGTTGGCTTACTTTTTATATCCGCGATATACTTAGCACGGAACCTTTACTATGCGGTGAGAGGGGGTAGCAGCTGAGCCTGAAATTACTGGTCTCTTCGTTCGTTCTTCTTTGCTTTTGTTCTCTGCTCTCTCTGGTACGTTTGTTAAGTTTTAGACGATATGGCCCCGGTTGTTGTCTGACATCGAAAGAGACCAAGATAACAACAGTGGGTATACAGCTAGCCAGGACTGTAGAACTTATGGAGTTATCATACTCGTCTTTATATTTCCACTGACTGCCCATTCAATCTATTATACACTGGTGTCGCCTATAGACTCCGGTGGACTAGTTTACAATGGAGGCTTCCAGTACATGAGACGCATGTCTCCCTTCACCTTCACCTTCAGCTGTGCCTTGAATTTGTTTTGTTTGTCTTGGAGAGAAGAATGGAAGTTTCTTCTTACTCCTCGATCATTCTTTTCTCACACGACTCTTATGCTGGCCCATCCTTCCCTATATCGCTTCAACTCGACACCCAACGCTACTTCCTCGTTTATGTAGTATTTCTTTCTCTCCATCATCCCACTCTCACCGTCTTCAACAACATCTCTCTTCTCTCCATCCCTTCATCGCCTTGTTACCCATACTGCCCTTGTCACTATTGCTTGTCAGTGTAGGTGCTGGTGAATCAGACATCTGCTGAGGACGCCATTTCTGCTTTACACAGGGATCATCTGGACTCTCAGACTCTCAGCTATCTCTTTTTGCCTTACCTCAACATCCCTCGTTCCATCGAGCGTCTAGTAAGGCTTTGACTTTTTTGACTTGATTTCATCCTCTACTGACTTCAAGCTTACTCTCCTATATCTATCTACCTTACCTTCTCGTTCCACTCCAGCATCTTGATGGCTTTTCAGTACCCTTTTCATTACTATGCTAACAACATGCGGAGCGGCAACGATGGAGTCAAGAATGAATTCAGTACTGGTGTCCAAAATTCCAACATCCCAGCTCCTTTCCCAAATGCTGGCAACTCACTACACCCTTTTGCTTCTCAACCTCTTCCCCCAAGCGCCGGAACAAATGGCTTAGCAGCGCCAAACCATTATCCTACTATGATGTCTTATAACAACACCCCAGCCCTTCAAGCTATGCATTACAGCAACAGAACTTCAGCACCGCCTTTCCCGCCACCGCCAACAGTTGGATTCTCCCACTGGACTGGCGGCCCAGTTACATCCTCTCCTGCAATACAGTTCGGTCAGCCAAGCTTCCCAAATAGGCCGGTTCTGTCAGGCGGAATGGCAGGGTTTGGGAGCCAATTTCCTATGCCGGCGCAATCCGCCACTAGCGTGGCATCTCTCCAAAATCATGGTGGTATGGGTACTCGAATGGTTCCTCCCGCAAGCCAGACGGTCCCCCGTGAGCCCCAAGTTAAACAGGAGGTGGAATCTGCTCTGAAGTTCTCTGATGACACTTCGAAGCAGAAAGATTCTGTCGATGACGTGATGTCCGCTGCAGCCGCGGCTGCCATCAAGCGCGAACACGACAGCAGATTTGGAGATGTGGACCTACAGTCCATTGACCCTCATCTAGTTATCTTCTGCTTCGGGGTTCTCGGGATCGTAGCTCATCTCATGCCGACTTTTAGTTATGTGAGGACCGCCGCAGGTAACTGGGTCGCGTATCTCACATACTGGGGCACGACGGTATTCAAAGACGGCGAATTTGAGGATAAGTTTATTGCTAAAGCTGAGAGTTGTCGTGCTGCATTGGAGGGTTTAAAGGACAAGTATGCGAGCTGGACTCTACCAGAGCTTCCAGGGCCTGATGTTCCGCTTGGCTCATGGATCTGGACTGCCTTACTACAAGGTATGGTATTGATATGTGCTTGTTCCTTTCTTTGTTTTACTTCACGTAAACTGTTGTCCTACTTCCTTTTCTGCTAGGTTGAACTAATCCGGCCTTAAATGCTTGTAGAATACTGCGACCAGCATAATCTAGGCCGTCCTGTCTATACGAAGTATTCACATGATGATGGGTTTAGATATGCGGTGGACGTCGGGAACACATCTTACTTTGGGGCTAACAAGTCATACAAAGTCGCAACAGAGGCTATACATGCGTGTGCTCACGTTGCTCTTTATAGCCTTCTGATCAGCGGCCCTGAGGTTTTGTCGCTGTTTAAGGGGATTGGCTTCGCTGCCAGCTTACATACAAAGAGCAGCAGTAACAAGACTACACAAGCGCACAAGCCACCAGCTCAACCACAGGGAAGAATTAAAATCTGCTTACATGGACAGAGGTTTTGCTAACTTTGGTACAGACTACTACTACAGCCGTACGAAAGCGTAATGCTGCAAGAAACCGAGCGTTAGCCGGCGACCCAGGCATCTTGACGAAAGGGATACCACGAGGAACAAATACAACCAAACCCGTTCTGCTAGCGCCTGCACCCCCTAAGACAACGAGAAGAGGTAAGAAGAAAAACAAAGGCAGTGGTGTCAATGCAAATCTACTGCTCATACCTACGGAGACTATTCGAATCAAGCCCACAGTCGCCCAGTCGTCCGATTCAAATGACAAGAAGATTTCGTCCAGGGACCTTGATTTGAAGACCAAGCAATATACAAACCCATGCGAGCGTGTTGAAAGTAATGCTACCCCTTTTATCCTCAAATTATCCTGGTTAAACTCAATCCTGGGAAGAAGAGTATGCTGACTTTTGTTTCAATCATCTGCCACTCGCTCATTCGGAGCTATCCGGCAGTGAATCATTCTGCATAATTGAAGAAATATGCTCTCTCCTATCCGTAGAACCCCCGGAATATCAAGTCGACTCACTACCGGGGCAGGAACAGAATACGCTCTTTAGTGCCGCAGCTTCTTTTCCGAATAATCCGTTTCTTGTGCGAGTCGGGCATATTGGACGAACAAAGTATATCGCTGGTTTGGAGCAATCAGCCAAGGAGAAGTGTGCGGAACAGGTTGCTGCTTATCTCATCAATATGGTGAAGGAGGACGAAGAATGGGGGGATCCCAGCGAAAAGCAGGAAGCAAATATTCGCCAGTGGGAGAATAGGGCCGCTACTGCCGCTGCAACTACTGATCTCTTGGGGCTGGGGTTAGGGCTGGGAAAGGGAGAGGGAGAGGGGGGGCGTGAGGCGGCGGGCACAGATGTGGATGACGGTACGGGTACGGGTGAGATGGCGGGTGCGGGTGGGCCGGGGGTGGACTCCAATGCTGGCCAGAGAAATGTTTCCCTGCCTGATGCTACATTCTTGGGCGACAAGCCGGTCGAGGTTAAGAATGAGTATGATGAGAATATCATGCGAGGGGATAATGCGCGTGGGCGTGTGTTTTGATGGACACTTGAGGGTATGAAGTGAAAATGATTTCTGAGGCTCCTCCATCTCTCTGCTTGCTTGGGTCTGAGCAAGCTCTTTCCAATTTTTGTCTTCTGCTATTCTTATTATAGTGATTGATGTATGCATTGGTTGGGCGCGATGTCTTCTCTATGGGTGGGCGGAGAGTCTGCGATTGTGCTGCTTTTCAATTGGTACTGGTTTTCTTCTTGCTTTATGCCTTATATCCTCCTCCGTGCTTCCCTAAATCTTCACTGAGTTTTTTTGTTTGGCTTGTGGTTGTTTGAAGTGAGGAATTGAAATGAACATTGACAGTTTACATTGAACGTATGACATTGGCAGAGAGGTATATGGTCACTGTTGAGGAAAGAGTATGAGGCACAAATATTTACTATAACCATCACAGAGGGGTAAGTAAGTGTAAGAGGAGTAAGTAGGGAAGGGAAAGTAAGAGGGTTGAACTTCATTATTGCGGGACAAAAAGAAGTGATCATAACCTACTCCTGAAAGAGCGGCAAGGCGGCCGGTCATCAAACTTCGTTCCCGTTCGCCTTTTGCTTTTCCCCCTATCTTTTGTGGCTCCTCCTTTCTATGTTTTGCCCTTTCATATTCCCACCCTATCTTAGATCTCCCTATCCACCCTTCCCCTCCCTTTTTTTCTTCTGTCCCCTTCCAGACGCCATACCCTTAACAAACAAATACATGCCTTGTATGATTGCTGAATATTGCAAACTAAGTGAAGATGATGAGTACATGTATACAAAGTAGATGAAGAGAGGGGGTTCCGGTTTTTTGTTTTTCTTTTCAAGTGTTTTGCAGTTATATGTAGTAATAATAACAATATGTGAGTAAACTGTTTAGCCGTTCAGTGTATGAAGCGCGGCTATGAGGAAATGAGTGAGGGAAAGAGAAATGAAGTAGGAAAAATGATACCTAATATGAAAAAGATTGGTCCTCTCAAGAGGGAGATGAGTTAGAAGATGAGATGAATGATTCAACTAGAGGTTTGTCTTGTTATTTATCCATCACTTGATCTGATGAGTGAAGTGGGAAGAGGACATGAGAGAGGGAAAGAATAGATGTGAAAGAAGATAGAATAATATAGGCTGGTTTCTATCTCAATGAGATTTTGCAAGTGTATTTAATGATGAGGTAGGTAATGAAGCTTGTTGAGAAGGTAAGGAAATTGAGTCATGGTAACAGCATGAATAGTAATAATGTGAATACAAAAAAGAGGAAAAGGAAAAGGAAAAGAAAGAGGCATGATTTGAATAGTTAAAAACATTCCCAAGTGTAATAGACAATGTGTTGTTATAAAAACAAGTTGAGTTTGGTTATTAAGAATAAAGTCTGAGTAAAAGGAAAAACCAAGATGGGGAGAAAACGAATTCGAGGTTGCAAGCGAATATAAGAGAGAAAAAAAAAAAAAAAAAGGAGCAGAGAAAGTAAGTAGAAAAATCAGCCAAACAAAAGAAAACGTTTACAACAAGGAAAAGAAAGGGGTAAAAAAAACAAGGAATACCGGGGTATGAATAGAGAAACAAGAAATAATGCAGGAATAAATTCTTTTCCACATTTCAACATCAAAATCGCCCATTTCCCTTTACTGCTGTCCCACTCGTCTTTTTTGATATCAAAAAATAATGAATTAAAAAGGAGGGAAAGAAAACCAGAGGAAATAGCCAAAGACGAAGGATAAAAGCCAAAGAGCATAAAAAGGTTACCAAGAGAATTTACAGGCCGTCTCCTGCACCCGCTTCAACTCCATCAGCCGGATATGGGATGTTCGGATCGAATGCGAATCCATTTGCATCATCTGTGTTGTGAAGGAAAGAATCGAAGTCGAAATTTTCCAAGATATCTGTGCTGTCGAGACTGGTAAAGGTAAGGTCGAAGCCATTGGCCTGAATCATATACTCATCAGTAAAATATCCTTCAATCTACAATCGTGGAGGTGCGGGAGAAAACTTACATCTGGAAGACCCATATCGCCAAATGTCTGGCTGGGATCCTGCTGCTGCTGCTGCTGCTGCTGTTGTTGTTGTTGCTGTTGCTGAACAAGGTTTTGTGCGGCAGGAGCAGAGGTGGGTTGTGGAGCATTGGTGGTCGGGTTCGATGCGTTTTTGTTGTTGAACGAATTAGGATGGACAGGCGTGATTGGCGTGGGAGGCGTAGGGGTTGGGGGTGGTTCGGGCTCTGAGGATGGAGTGGCAGCGGCATTCGAAGCGTTCGCAGTCGACGGCTTCTTTGGAGGGCGCTGGGAGGGATTAGTTTCAGTAGCACTTGGTTTAACGGTGTTCCCAGTGTGGCTCACCTTTCTCGGATTCTCCTTCGGTTCCTTTTTCCCCTTAGGCGCTGGCTTGTTAGCCTGCTGTGGAGTCGGCGGAGCTGCTCCAGACTGGGGGGAGGAAGGTTGTGTCCGGCCAGTACCAGTAACACCAGCTGGCGGTGCTGAAGGTGGTGGCATAGCGTTACGCTCTTGCGGGGTTCCCGCTGGCTGCGGTTGCTGACCCACTGGTTGTTGCTGCTGTGGGACCCCCATGGGCTGGCCCTGAGGTCCCTGTCCCTGCCAGTTGCCACTTGGCATCCGATTACCAGCGCCTCCGGGCCCTTGTGGTCGTGACATGGCATCCATAGGTTGAGCCATCTGGGGACCGCTGAAAGCGGGATTCGAGCTTGGCGGCCTCATTGCGTTCTGGACAACACCTTCCATATTCTTGTTCATGAAAAATGCTTGGCCACCCATCTCTTGCGGCATCTGTCCTCCAAAATTCACAGATGCAGGAGAGCTACGGCCTCCGGCCATCGCATCACCAACGCTAGGAGAGCCAGGAAGACCAGTCTGAGGCATCTTGGGCGTGCCTCTTTTCATCTGATCATTGGGGTTCGGGGACGCACCTGCCCGGCTGCCCTGAGGGCTCGTGCCGGGGGGCAAGTTCGGCTGCCCAGGCATGGGTGGTTGACCATCACCTCCTCGGGTAATGTTGTCTTGCTCTTGGCGGGCCATAAGCAAACGTCGTTTGTTCTGCTGCTCCAATAGCATCAGCTGCATTTGGTAGTCTTGGAGAGCATGGTTCCCGGAGCCAGCTGCTTGCATCTGCGGTCGTGGTACTCCCCCCACTTGACCGTTTGCGCCGTAATACTCTTGCACGGGCAACATCTGCCCGTCATGCATGGGGATCATGTCGCCTTGGTTTGGCATCATACCGGGATTCATCATGCCATTTTGCATGCCCTGGTTATTCATTCCTGAGCGCATGTTCATGTTTTGATTAAATACCTGTATGGATTTTTGTTGTACAGACGGATTTTGCGCCTGAAAATTGCTAAACTGAGCCTGAGTCAAGCTGTTTGGATTAATGCCATGCTGCATTAACATTTGACTGGTTGGATTTGGACGGCCGGGCATCGGACCTTGTCCACGTCCGTTTGGCGCCATCGGCATCCCATTTACCTGCGGGCCATCCAGACGAGGACGTTTGGAAGGTGACGGGGCATTCTCTGCAGACGAGGGTGACTGTGGTCGGTGGCCATTCATTTCCATCTCAGACGGCTCTCGTTGCATCTGATGATGCATCATTTGTTGATTCTTTTGTATGTGTGCAATTTGCTGCGGAGTCCTGTAAAAACATAACATGGTCAATGTGATGTTGAATATGGGTTGGAAAAAAGGTCCAGTGACAGAAATAGACGTACATGCCAGCGCCATTGTTCTGCATAATGGTCTTTTGGATATTTTGCGGAAATCCACGGCCGCGCATGTTATTGTACTGGCCAGGGATCATGTGTTGTCCTGTACGCTGGAACATGTGATTATTTTGCATACGAAGCATGTTCTAGATATTACAATTAGTATTATATACCATCACTCAATATATGAGAACGCTCCAGAAGAGGGAAAACGTACCTGCGTATTTTGGACGTATAGCTGAGCGTCAGAATTCTTGGTTTTTTTCCGTTGAGCGAAAAAGACATCCCAAAACAGGTTAAACCAGTCCAAAAGAAACGATGTTTGTGGCAAATCACCACCCGGTATATTTGGACGGGGCAAATCATCTGGTATCCTTGATTTGACATCATCCTTCGAATCAGTGGCCATGGAATCACCGTCAACGCCGTTCATTTCGCTATCGCGGCGTTGGGATGGAGTCGACTTTGTCGAATCGTTAGTCATTCTGAACGACTCATCCTGAATTAATGCGCGAGCACAGTCATGATGGCCGCGTTTGAGAAAGTAGTCGTAGATATAGGTATTTAGGAGAGTATGATTATCTGCCTGGATATTCTGCCCATTGGGGTCACTGCGAGGAGCGGAGGATCCGTTGTTCATCATTGGTATGCCACCGCCAACGGGACCGCCCACTGCAGGGTTCATTCCAGGGACATTCATCTGATTCATGATTGGAGCGAGTTAGGCCAGCCAACTTGGCACTCTCGTCCAGAGGGTGCGTTGAACCTCTCGGACCGTTTTTATTTAGCAGATCAGGCTAGACCAACACCTGAAAGAGAAAGGGAGAGGATAAGCGTCGATGAAGAAGATACAAAATTATAGAAACCGATAGGAAGACGGGTGTCGTTCCGTAATGGCAAAGAGTAGCGAGGTCGAGGCTAGAGGTAGGTGGCGGGCAGAGAGAATCCGAAACGACGACGACGTGCGTGCAGAGAGGGTGGAGATGACAGATGACTTGTTCAATGATCGCCAACGAATGAGGCTCGATGCGACAACGACGCGATATAAATGGCGTTCTTTCACGACCGGAGCATCAAGCTAGGGTAGAAGTGATAGATACGGGGGTATACGATCGGTCAGACGCGAAATGAAGACCGAACTCGGGTGTCGTCCGACGACCGGCCGGAAATCCAACGGTTGATGTTTCCTAAGGTGAAGATACGAGCTTGACTAGGTAGGAGGGTAGCGGGCTCCAGCAGGGTGACGATGAGACGACTGTTGACAATAGCAGCAAGCGCGAAATTAGTCGATGATGATGATTATAGAGTAAGGGGGAGAGAGGTGACGGTGGAAATGTGAGATGAGAATGTGGGACGATGGATGGATGGGGTATAGAGATAAGGTTAAACGCTTTGTGAGCCGAGAGGGCAAAAAGCAAAGGATGGAAAGTTTGGCGGGAGGCGAGAGCAGGAGGGATGAAACGTCGTTGGCGAAGGAAGTTGGGGGTTGTGGGAGGCTTGGGGAGATCTTCAGTCGCTCAAGGCGGTGTCGATGGGGGCGGAAGAGGGACAGGGAAAAGACGAGGGTGGGAAGGGCTGGGTAGGTGTAGGACATGGAGGGAGAGAGGCGAAGAGCGCGAGGTCGCAAAGCACACACGGACGCACTGCAGAGGGATAAGCTTACCGCAGAGTCACCAGAGAAGCAGCGGAACCCCGCGAATGGAAATCACATTCGCGTCGCCTGTCAGCGCGAGCAGAGGTATGGTGTCTAGAGGAGTGGCGGAGGGCGGAGGAGGGAGAGAGAGAGGACGTTGTGGTGATGGTGGTGGTGGTTGTGGTGGTGGTGGAGAAGGCAAGGTAAGGAAGGGCTAAGGCGGCGGGAGGGCGGAGGATAGGGACAGGTGTATTGCGTCGGGGAGGGCGGGGGGGAATATGGCAGTGGTTGTGGATAGCCTCCCAGTAGTAGTAGTGTGATATGGTGGTTGTTGTCGTAGGTATGAGGTTGGAGGATGGATGGATGGACGATAGATAGTCTAATAACTGGGGGCAGAACAGTCTCCTCTTGAGTTTCTCTTGACGGGCGATGGCTGCGCTGCTGTCGGGCTGCCCGGAGCCGGGTCAACGATCTTCCGGGGCTGTGCTGGTCCCAGGTTTACCCGCGCAGTCCGCACTTCTGGTCACGCACGTATCACGAGAGAACGGTGGCTGACTCAGCCCCGAATCGGGTAATGCAAGCGAGATGCGTCTGCTGCAGAAGGACAGTCAGCACCGGGTGGGCGGATAGTAGTAGCAGGAGTACTGTAGTATGTATACTTACAGTTGGGATATATAACGTGGTTGGATTTGACAAGAGGAGCTCAGTTGTAGCAGTAGTAGGCAAGTAAGTCTAAACGAAAGGGAATAGAGTGCCAGACAAGTGGCAGAGAAGACGGTGGGTGGATATTCACAGAAGTCAATATGCGCTGTTCTTGTGGTTGGGTACCCTGGGTTGGTAGGTAGGTAGATAAACCATAGATATATAAATGATCCCTCCACCTCTTGCAGGAGCAATGACTGTCCACTATTGTCTCCTGTTAGGCAGAATGCTCTTGTCTCTTCCTCATCAAATAGTATCCAGCATCATCAGCAACCGGCAAGAGGGAGAAGAGTCAAGAACAGGCAGAGAGCCGACTGACTGACAGACCACGCCGCTTATGTAACGGGGATCGACTCTAGGATGCTCGCCGGCTGATTGGCCCATACCCCGGTGATTGTCGCCTGTCATGATCATGTGATTACGCTATTTCCTTTCTCCGGGCCCGAACGGGATTAGCGTGGTGGCACAGAGTTCAATTAAACCGAAGTTGCTTCTTGCGGGGAAGAAAAAAGAGAGATGGAGAGAAAGGAGGTCAGAAGGACATGGTTGTAATTTCCGCCGTTAACCATTATTCAGTTGGTATTATTACTATTATTACTATTATTATTATTATAATAATACGGGCAAATTCTATCTAGACAAAGAAACCAAGTTGAGGAGGAGCGGTTTGAAGGAGAAGAGACTCCTTGATCGTAACCATTGAAACTACAAAAGTTATATCCCCTTCTCTATGTCCATCCAGTACCTATAGAGAGAGTAATCGGGAAACAAAGGGGATAATTAAATAGTATTCATTCATTCATTCATTCATCATCTGGTGGTAGCTCATCCTCAAGATACCGGACTAATGACACCCGCATCTCGGTCGTGTCATTTCCTCGCAGCACATCGCTCACAAAATGCGCCTCCACTTGCATTTGTACCTGCAGATACTCAAACATTAATGCCTGCCATTCGCAACAGCAGCGCCGCAACAGACGACTTTGCCGCAGACAATGGTACGAATAAGGGGAGGGTTACAAATTACTTACCATTTCTAGCGCTCCCCGCAGTACTCCGCACAGAATGTTCGAAAACCACAGCTCATCCTGTGCCCGCCCATCGTCTGGCAATTCCACAAAATCTGCAAGTGGATTCTCCTCAAATACCAGCGAAAAAGTCTTGTTATCGCTGGTCCAATTCGTAATCGTAGGCGTGATGTTCAAGAATATCTTGAATCCAACCTGCGACAATCACCATTTAGCATCCATCTTTCAAATACGTCTTCCCAAACCAGTTGAGATAATATTATATCATGTAGTTTTAGCTGTAAACATATTCAAAGGGAAAAGTATGCATACCTTTGAAATCATATCCGCCGTCTCTCTGAAACTGGCACATCGGCCGGTATTCGACTTGGCAAGGAAGTCCTCGATCAACCGCATCCCAATGTTATATCCCATCTTATCCAGCTGCTTGTTCACCTCCACATAGTCGCTGTCATAGTCGTTGCAGAGCTGCGCAACGATGGTCCCGTATGTCAATGTCACCAACTCCGCGTTCACTTTGTCGACCTTCGTCCTGGATTTGATGTCAGAGAAATTATTATAATTCCGAGTAACGTTCTTGTTTCCGAGATTCTTGCTCGAGAAAATGTCGGCAGGAAGAGCGGGGGGGATAGGAGTTGTTCAATGCGGTGGGAGCTTCAACTCACTTCCATGTCCTATATTCAAAACGAACGATAGGTTAGCATCTATACCTATACTATGCCACGGAGCATTGAAGAAAACATACTCTTCGCCTATTCTTGACGTTTTGGTAGCCATCTTCCTTCGTATGAGTGGAGCCTAGCTAGAGATTCCGGAGTTGATGGATAAGGCCTGACGCTGTAGGTCTATGTATGGGATGTCGTCGGAAAGGTAGTACTTAAGTCGCGTATGTCAAAAGATAATGTCGGGTAAATTAAAAATCTATGACCGTTATGTCGCACACCACATATTTCATCGCAGACTGGATAGCTTGATTGTCCGTCGTGGCATGGACCGAAGCAGTTGTAACTGGTCGAGTCTGCGCCGATAAGTTGTTCCTCCGCTCCCCGCGGCTGTTGCGCGTAGCTCTCTCCCTCCTCTACTAGCGCCAGTTTAAGCGCGATCCTTGTGTGGAGTTGCAGACGGGCGGCCCAGCGTTTAGCGCTTAAAACAACCAACAACCTTTTTTGCCTGGAACTGGACTGCTGGACGAGAAAACAACAGGTCTGCGTTGCTGAAAGCTTGCACATCCGCACAACTTTGCGCTTAGCTATACGGAAGATTATACAACTTATTGCAAATTACGACTAATTCTCTTTTATAATTAATTTGTATCTGTTCACCTGTCTTCCCGCATTCGACTTGTATCCAACACCAGAACGCTCCCGCAATACACGCTTGCCCGCTGCATCTGAGATATGATGTCTGCCGAAAAGCGCCCCGCGCAGGACTCCTTCGGGTCCGCCCAGCTGGTCAAGCGGGTGCGCTCAGATACTGATATGGGAAATGGGAGTGCTGTTGCTGTTGTAAATAACTCTGCACAAAATGGAGCTCTTATACAGGCTGTATGTTTGCAATTCCCCAGTTGATATGGAACAACTTGGACTTTCACTCGGGAAGAGGCTGACGGGCTAATATCTGGGCTATTGAAGATTCCCCGTACAAGCGGTCTTGAGGCCCCTATAATGGAACTTACAGGTGCGTTTGGTTCAATGAGATAGGGTTCTTGTGCTTTGTTGAGTTGGGAGCTGGTGCTGACATTTTCGTTCCCGAATTGCAGGACACTCGGGAGAGGTTTTCGCTACGAGGTTTGATCCGACGGGACAGAATATTGCCTCTGGTTCGATGGATCGATCGATAAGTACGAGGCTCTCTTCAATTGCACGGACACGAGATTTTTTGTCCGTTTTGTCGTACTGCATGAGACTAATTGTGCCTCGAATCACAGTGCTATGGCGAACATACGGACAATGCGAAAACTACGGCCAAATAACCGGACACAAAGGCGCAGTTCTCGATCTACACTGGTCACGCGATTCCAAAATCATCTTCTCCGCCTCCGCAGACATGACCCTTGCCAGCTGGGACGTTGACTCGGGCCAAAGAATACGCCGACACGTCGGGCACGAGGAGATCATTAATTGTCTCGACGTCAGCAGACGGGGCCAGGAGCTGCTAATAAGTGGCAGCGACGACGGGTGCGTGGGCATCTGGGACCCACGGCAAAAGGACGCGGTTGATTTTCTCGAGTCCGAAATGCCCGTCACCGCCGTCGCCCTGGCCGAGGCGGGGAATGAGATTTACTCTGGCGGCATCGATAATGACATCCATGTCTGGGATATAAGGAAACGTGCCATCACATACTCCATGCTTGGTCACACGGATACGATATCGTCGCTGCAGATCTCGCCGGATTCACAGACGCTGCTTTCGAATTCGCATGACTCTACGGTGCGCACGTGGGATATCCGGCCGTTTGCGCCTGCTGATAGGCATATCAAGACATATGATGGTGCTCCAGTCGGCTTGGAGAAGAATTTGATACGGGCTAGTTGGAACCCAACTGGAGAGAGGATTGCGGCTGGCAGTGGCGATCGGAGTGTCGTCGTGTGGGATGTGAAGTCGGGAAAACTGCTATATAAACTCCCGGGTCATAAGGGTACTGTGAATGATGTTCGATTTGCGCCCGGTGATGAGCCGATAAGTAAGTCAAAATAGCCCAACGGTGCGGTGGTTTTTGAGGGAGAGGGGTAATGCTTTGCTAACGCACGCGCTTCTTGTAGTTGTCTCTGGCTCCTCTGATCGGAACCTTATGCTTGGGGAGCTTGGGAAATGAGGTCGTCATATTCTAGACACCCGATGCTAAGGAGGGTTATCATATATTCGCCTTCGTTTTGATTTACGACATGAACAATATCATGGAATCCAAAACCCATCTTATAGAACTTGTTCAATTGTTTGGTTCCGCTTATTCTCTGTACAATTATATCCTAACTAGCCAAACGCGTTCCTTTTTCCTGCCTTTGATCTATCTATATGCAATTTTACAACGACATGGCGGGCAATATCATCCTTGAAATTATTAAATCTACAATCGGTCTCAAAACCCCCCTTCCATACACTTCGTACGCACCATCTTCAAGCTACCTTGACAGGAACAGAGAGTACACTCCCCCCTGTCCAAACGCTCCCGGAGATATTTTTCCTCTTTCAATGTTGGATATCCGGGTAAATTTTGTTTTTTTTATGTACCGTTTGAGCAAGTTATCTATCTGCTGTATGTTGGAACTAGTAAATGTGAGAGAACAATCCTGAGAACTATAATTAGAAGCTTCCTTCATCATTTTTCTAGACACTCATTTTAAGGGGCCATAAAATCCGATTTGAATAGATTAAATAGCCGCCCATCAGAATGTGCTCTTCGGGGGTTCTTCCTCCAAGGGTTTCTCCAGCTTTTGTTGGCGGCGTTAGCTCTGCTTTTATATCTTCCTCCATCTTTTTTCCAACAACGAACACAACAACATTTGCAGAATAATCTAGATTCAAGCGGTCAGCAACTCCTTTTCTCCCTCTCTCCTTTATGGTCTTCTTGTTGGACATGTCCCTCCTACCAACGATTGTAGAACCCTTCCTGGTCCCTGGTTGGCTGCGGATGAAAATGCTGAAACCCTTCTGAAGCACAAGAGGTGGTGCCGCTTGGCCAACCAACGCAGCCTCGCAGGCCGAGTTTCGAAACAGACCAAGACAACAACAACAACATCCTGCTCCTTGAACATGCTGCCTTCTTGTGCATCAGGATCGTACCTACAGCATGGCTGACCCCTTCCAAACCCCCTATAGCTGGTTTGAAGACAACCCGGCCGCGGTGACGAACAGGCATAGCTGATACGGCACCCCGTGTCCCCCGACGACCTCCCTGGAAAAGGATGAAATTTTTCCAACATGTGTTATAGCGAATGGGCCTGGCCGCGATCTACTGCTTGCCCCTCTACTTACCGGCCTCTCTGTGTCTGTGTCGCCGTGTCGCAGCTATCCCTCTTTGCATGATCGTAGCAAACTAGTGCTACAGGGTTTGAAGTCCAATATCCCGTTCTCCGTTCTCATCCCTCATAGGTCACTGGCAGCTCGATCTGCTCGACTGAAAGGGTCGAGTAATGTTGTTGATCGATCGAGAAGCAAGCTTTTGTCCTTCTTCTTTTTTTTTCTTCCTTCTTTTCCTTCGTCGATCTACCATTTTGGCTAGCGAAGGTGTTCGAATAGGCCATTCGCGTCCTCTGCTGCTGGTCAAAATAGGACAGTCTGCGACAACCGCGTCTTTCTTATTATTTTTTTATTTATTTTATAACTTTTCTAACTTACTATCTCGCATTTTCGATTCTTTTTTGATCCTCTTTGGGCAACTTGCAAACCGGCTTTTTCGTTCCTTGCAGCTGGATTCCTTCTTTCTTCACTTTCTTCATTGTCTTTGTTTCGTGGGCTGCAGCCAACAACCCAGCTTCTTATCTCTAATATACTCGGCTACCCCTCGCCCGAGTTTATTGATTAGGAAAAGTTGCTTCCCGAGTTGTAACCCCCTCTGGTTGGGCCAGAAAATTACGCTGGTTCCGTCAACATGCGTCGATAGCAGTGAACCTTGCATGGTTTATCTCTCAGTAATATTTACCAATTGAGCGCCACTCGTTCCCTGTCGCCATACGCTTTTTGAATCCTAGCGCGTTGCGGTATCGACCTTTCGCGGTTTATCGAGGACTAAAAACAAAATCCCCTCAGAGGCGCGTGGATCGCGACTTTAGTTCAAGGGTCATTGACGGCTTGATAAGCTGCCAGGGGATACGCAGTCGAAATACTGTGTTCGTGTGACAAAGCGGCGATCAACGTTGTGCAAAAGGTCGAATATTTGATTTATTGCTTCCTGGGTCCATGTACACTTCTTTTATTATCCCCCCCCGTGTCCGAGTTCCTCCTTTTCGCAAAAACGACACCCTATGCTTTTTGAGAATCTATAAGATAAACAATTGGGAGTTGGGGATTTTGTGATGGAACCTTCTACTTCTTTATCAGAAGAGCAGAATAATTTGGGAACGGCACGGCGTATTCATCACTTCCGTGGTCTGGTTGGATCTTTCTTCACGGGCAATTCCAGCATTGGGTCACAGGATGCGAGCTCTTCAAAGACGCCAGAGGCCCGAATAGGACTACGTCTTTTTTACAGTGAAAGAACTGAAGGCCGGTCCCAACGACGCGAGAATGTACCCGGAGCAAGTAGGCCGCGCTTATTTGCAGGCCCTTTCAGAGAATCTACTGCTCCGTCACAGAGTCCCATGCAACCGTCTCCCCCGTCAAGCAATGGAATCGAAAGCGGGCAACCACAAGGGAACCACCGTGAAAATGTGAATATCCCACATCATAGTCGTCTACCATCCAGAGGAGAAAGAAGGCAGCGCCGTATTACCGCTTGGACACGACCGAAACACCGTGACAAGCCGAAGCCGAAACGCTTTTGTGGCGGACCGGGGATAAGGTCTAAGGAGGCCAGGAAGAAATTGGTTGAATGCGCTCTGTCTGCCGTTGTCCTCATTGCAATTTTCGTCATTTGTAAGTCCTTGCAGTCACTCATCCTGTCACATTCAAGTTTGTTCTGAGAAGTGATATAACGCCCCGTCCATATCGTACTGTCTCAGTAGATGCAAAGCTCACACATATATGACTATCAGATCTTGCACTTTCTCTTTCCTCCGCTGTCACCGGACGCGAATTTCACGTCGTGCTCATCCTAATTCTCATGATCTTGGTGATATATTTTTGTCACTCCTTCATCCGTTTCTTCATGATTGCATGGCGACCAGCGCCGCGATACTCGCCGCCTGCCATACCAAGAAGAGGCGGCGGGCTTGAATATGCTCAGCCCTCACAACCTATACCAGTCATTCTTGCTCGGGACGAAGAGGAAGCTACAGATATGGAGACAGGCAACCGCACTACTTCCAACAACGCAGGGGTGCTGGCGCCGCCGCCACCGGCCTATGGTCTTTGGAGGAGTAGTGTGGTGCGTATATTGAATCTATCACACTACCTTTTTGTTTTCACGCTGTAAACTAATATACATTCCTCTTATTTGCAGAAAATAAACCCCAACCTCGTCCACTGGCAAAGACGCCAGGAAACCAATCCTCAACAAACGAGCACGGAAAATGCCAACAATGGCAATGACACTCCTAATCGACCACCAAGCTACATATCTGATGATGGCGTCCGATATGTTGTCGATTTACAGCCGCGACCGCGCGAGATGACGATGACGGGATCATCGCAATCGCGTTTGCTCGAGCCGGACGAGGCAAATATACATCCTGCGGAACGTCCGGGGCGGAAATGGTGAATTGTTTCTGGATTTTGTCCAATCGATGGAAATGTATTCTACATTGCGCCTTTCCCCATTCTTCTTACTATCTTTTTTTTCTTTTTTTTGGTCTGAACACTTTTCCCGCTAGGCCTTTTTTCCCCAAAATTTACTTTTCAATCCGGAACGGAGGCTCTGGTAGCGTGTCTGCTTTTGAGTTCAAGTTCTCTATCTCATTCGGGCGATGTAATGATAATAGCGAGAAGGCTTTATTTATTTGTATCTAGCTTGTTTGTCTGTCGGGTTGCAGTAGGCAAAGCTTGGGATATGTCTATCTATTTGCCGAGAAGGGCTGTATGCTTCTTATATCCTGAAAAGTTTGTGGTTTGCTATTATGATACTTTACTCCCTTTTGATCCCGTGGCGGAACTATATCGAACTAGTATATCGACATCGTTTCGATATTTCGATACCTCGTTTTACGAAATATGGAGAAAGCAAACACCTTATTATTTTATTATACAAATTCAGGAATAAAAGCCGCAATATCGTGTTTGGCCTGAATATAAGAATATTCAATGTTTCTTCCAATGTCACTCAGTGATACACGTAGATGTCTTGGCATTGATTATCTCCGTACCCTAAGTCCAGCGCTGATGTAAGACAGCTTTCCCCAAATGTTGAAATGTGTCCACGGGCCGGCCCAATCTAAGAAAAGATATGTGCCAGTTAACAATCGTCAGTTAACTGACAGGTTATCAGGTTTTTGATTCAAGATCTGCACATGGCGCAGGAGCTAGGGATTTAAAATCCTTTTCCCTCCTTTTTTCCCTAAAACAAACATCACACACCCTCTTGGAGTAGGGACGTACGCTCAACTCTGGAGCGGAGAAAAGACCAGCCATACAAGAGTAAAACGACATCGACCGCGCTAGGGAAGACTCCTCATGCTTTCCCCGGCTTCCTAGCCTAACTGGGTTTTGATTGCATTTTGGTGATGCGCCCGAGATGCCGACGTTGCTGTTCCCAGATGTCCGGCTTTCGTCGCGTTGCGCAATGGAAGGCGGCGGTGGATGTGGGTTGTTGGACGCTGGCTGTCGTTGCGCTGTTGGCGTTATGGGTTCCGTCGGCCCAGGCAATGAGCGGGGGGCAAATTAGGGAGTTGAGGTGTGTACATCTTTGGGACTAGGACAATAAAAATGGTCAAGAGAAGTGGAAGGAGAATCTTGAGAGGCTAACTCAGTTCTGGGCGGCGCCGTTAGAAAAGAAACGGAGCACATGTTCTACCACGGCTTCGAGAACTACATGAAACACGCTTTCCCGGAGGACGAATTGAGACCCATCTCTTGTCGCCCGTTGACGCGCGATCGCGAGAATCCCGCTCACGTTGACCTCAACGATGTGCTGGGGAATTACTCCCTGACGCTTGTTGACAGCTTGTCGACCTTGGCTATACTGTCCTCCTCGCAGTCCTCGTCTGCGTCTTTTTCCCGATCGGGTTCCGGTCCGAATTTTGACTCAGAGGTAGACTCGGATAGTGCGCACAAGGCTTGGGGTTATTTTCAGGATGGGGTGCGGGATTTAGTTGAGCTGTATGGAGACGGGTCGGATGGGCCGGCTGGTACGGGGTCGAGGGGGAAGGGGTTCGACTTCGATAGCAAGGTCCAGGTGTTTGAAACTGTGATTCGGGGATTAGGTGGGCTCCTCAGCGCGCATCTTTTCGCGGTAGGCGAATTGCCCGTTCGCGGATATAATCCGCCGGAAAACGAAGCTTCCTATGCAAAACTGTGGGATAAGAGCGGACATACCGATGGACAGCCTGGCATTCGCTGGGAGAATGGGTTCGTTTATGACGGACAGCTGCTTCGGCTTGCGATGGATTTTGGTACCAGGATCCTGCCAGCTTTCTATACCCCAACGGGCCTTCCGTATCCCCGCGTCAATCTGCGACATGGTGTCCCGTTTTACGCCAATTCACCTTTTAATACGGGTGCTTCTGAAAGATCTTCGGAAAAGGACGAGGTTCAAAGAGAGGGGAAGTCTACGAAAAAGCCAGAGGTCACGGAGACCTGTAGCGCGGGCGCTGGAAGCTTGGTTTTGGAATTCACGGTTCTAAGTAGACTTACTGGCGATGGGCGCTTTGAAGAGCATGCTAAAAGGGCATTTTGGGCTGTTTGGGCTCGAAGAACGGATATCGGTTTGATTGGGGCTGGTATTGATGCTGAGTCTGGGAAGTGGGTGGGATCGTATACAGGGGTAAGTCACCTTTCTTGAACTTTTGGTTGTTAGTTTTTCTGACTGATGGGTTTGACTGCAGATTGGCGCTGGAATCGATAGCTTTTTCGAATATGCTCTGAAGTCCCACATTTTGCTATCTGAAGGGGATCGTCCGGCTTTCAATATGTCTAGCCCCTTTCATAAGTTGGACCATTACTACTTCCCTCTCACTGAAGAGGAACATTCCCCAGACGCATTCCTCAACGCATGGCATGAATCCCAGGCATCCATCAAGCATCATCTGTATCGTGGATCTGGCTACCAGCATCCTCATTACATCCAAGGCGATATCATAACCGGGGCCACGCGCGCGTTTTGGATAGATAGTTTGAGCGCTTACTTCCCGGGTCTTCTAACATTGTCTGGAGATATCGATGAGGCTATCGAAGCACATCTGCTACATGCTGCTGTCTGGACTCGGTTTTCAGCCTTTCCCGAGCGTTGGAATGTTGCTACGGGGAACATCGAAAACGGTCTTGGATGGTGGGGCGGTCGGCCCGAATTTATTGAGTCTACTTATTATCTGTATAGAGCAACCAAGGATCCGTGGTATCTCCATGTTGGAGAGATGGCGCTGAGGGATATTAAACGGAGATGCTGGACCAAGTGTGGTTGGGCTGGGCTTCAAGATGTGCGAAATGGGCAGCTAAGCGATAGGATGGAAAGCTTCTTTCTTGGGGAGACTACGAAGTATCTGTTTCTACTTTTCAGCCCTTCACACCCGTTGAACCACCTTGATGCTCCTTTTGTTTTTAGCACCGAAGGCCATCCCCTTATTATTCCGAAGTCGACTACAAAAACTAAGTCTACTAAAAAATTGGCAAAGCCAACAAACGCACCCTTCAGCGGCAAAGAACTCGTCTCGAGCAAAGAAACTTGCTCTGTACCAGCTCCTCCTTTGCCGTTCGGCGCTTCTTCGACTGCTTCGCGTCCTGATGTTTTCCACGCGGCCAGTCTCGCTAGGCTGCATCTTATGCCATCGCGACCACAAGTTGATTCTCCGATAATGGAATATGCTGTTGATCACCCAAGTATCTCTATTTCTGATCTAGTTTCACCCTCTAACTACACATATTTTCCATGGACGTTACCTCTCGAGGCAATTCCGCCTGATGCAACAAGTGCGCCAATGGCCGTCCGGCCAACGCTTGATCTTACCTTCCCACCGCTGGCCAACTCAATTCTGAGTTCGGGATCTTTGGAAAGAGTTGACGATGGAATTCTAGTAAAATCTATTGGAGGCCTCCGGCTTGGTATGATCCAGGATGTTCCGTTATTCATGGATGAATCATCCAGGAACTCTGAAGGGTTCCGCATCCAGGTCATCAACAACTATCCGCTTGGAAAGGATGAGAAAGTATACATTTCAAAAGAAACAACGGATATATTGAATTCTGACGACCCCAACTTCACGCGGGTCAAGGATTCGACGTTGTTGGACATCGTTCTGGATCTCAAACCAGAAATCGCAGACAATGAGAACACATCATCAATACTGACGGCTGCAATCAGTCGCCAAGCCCTCATCGGTGAGCATGACGACCTTTTCGCCCCGTTCGACCCCTCAAACATGAAACTAGCCTTCACCTCCTTGATGAACCAAGTCACCTCCCTTCTCCGCGATGACGCCGACTCTCCCACACCAGGGCCCTCCGCACCCAAACAATCCACAATCCGCATCTGTGTCCCCGCAATCACATCCACAGGCAGGGGCGCGACCTCCGTTCCCGAAGTTGAAGAAGCCACACTCTCCCCAACATCTACGTCGAAATTCGGAAAGAAATATTTCAACCGCCTTCCCTGGTCTACCATATACCTTACAGACGAGCTCTGCAGACATCGGCTTGACCCTTCAATTCCTAAAACACACAACATCATTGTCGTAAAACGGGGCGGCTGTAGCTTTTCCGAAAAGTTGAAGAATATTCCCTCCTTCCGCCCTTCACGCGCATCGCTAAAGCTTGTCATCGTGGTCTCTTACCCGCAACAGGGGGATTATTCGTCCGCGCCACCCGGCTCGAGCATGGGATCTGGGGAACATTATCTCATTCGCCCTTTGCTTGACGAAATGCAGACCGTGACTGGCGGTATCCCACGTCCAAACCCGCTAAGCGTGGTTCTTGTTGGTGGTGGCGATGAGACGCATAATTATTTCAAGTATGCAACGGGCGTGGGTCTTCGGAGACGATATGAGGTCAAGTCGCAAGGAGTGCCGATTGGTAATCTCATCATTCTATAATTGAAGGCGCGTTTATGCCCGGAACTGCCTTCGCATCATTATATGTGATTGGAAATGTTGTTCTTCTATTTTATCCCCGGGCGTTATGAGACATGAATGAGTTTGGTCGTTGCCGTTCCCTTCATTTTATACTTCTTGCGCATATACACGCTGCTATTTTATTCGAATCTTGTTTGTTTATAGATAGATATCCAATGTAAATAAGTCGTTTCCTGTCCTTCATTTTCTTGTCGGTTTTATTCAACACGCAATACATGCTTGATGCCTCAAACCCCGTCATTTCTCTCTAGTACAGCAAATACCTTTCCCTCACCCGCCTGAATTCCCCCAACCCACCCATCCACTTCTCCCTCAACGCATGTGGTGACAACCCTGCATCAATCCCCTCACGAACCAGAGGCCCTCCACTCAATAGATCGACATTATACCTCCTCCCACCATCCGACGACTCGCTATACAACCAATGAAAACTCGCCGTCACATTTCCATCATCCACCGGCGCCGTATATAGCTTCTTCGCAGCCCAAAGCAAAGACACGCCTAAGTAGATGGGGTCAAATGTCTCGAATTCCCGTTTGCTTGAGGCAGAGACGTACGTCTGAATGCCGCAAGAGGTGTTCCCGGCGAATTTTGAGGTTGTGGGACTGAAGCAGGCGGGCCGGTAGGCTGTGTGGGCGATGTTGAGGGCGCGTATAGTGGCGGACCAGGTGTCGTCGGTGAAGGGGGCCCCGAGGAGCTAGGCGGGTGTTCAGTTAAGTTGGTTCTGGCGTTTCTGGTGCGTGGATTGGGTGAATATGGTTTTTGCGGCTTACCTCGAATGGTCGGGATGTTCCTCGGCCCTCCGATAGACTGGTTCCTTCGAAGAGGCAGGTGCCAGGATAGATAAGGGCTGTCTCTGGGGTTGGCATGTCTATGACAGTATGTGAGAATGTAATAGTTCTTGCTGGTGATAAGGCGGGCTGGTTACGTACTTGGACTCGGCATTATCCAGGGCAATCTGGTGTCCTTCCATGCCATCCATCTTTCCCAACCTTTCATCTTAACGACTGAAAGGGACAACTCAGAACCATTGGCAGCCTGCTTGATCCAACCTTCCCCAACAAACATACTGGCCAGTTCGCCAGCAGTCATGCCGTGCGCTTGGGCGATGGGTTGCCGTCCGACGTAGGATGAGTAGTTCACGTTGAGCACGGGTCCAAAGGCATTGAGGCCAGTAATGGGGTTGGGACGGTCGAGGACGATGAAACTGGCGTTGCTTAAAGCAGCTGCTATCATTGTGTCGTGCATTGCCCATATGTCTAAAAGTTTGTGTCAGCGACAAGACATGGCCGCACAGCTGATCTAAATTTGTAGGTAAACTCTTTACAGGTATAAAACCGCGCTCCAACATCTTGAATATCAAAGACCACGGTGTCCGCGCCGGATTCAGATATAAAACGCATCAATGTCGTTAAATTGACGTTGTACGCATCCTGTCGATATACCAACATATATGTTCAACTGTCAGCAACTGTCAACATCGAGTCCCAATCCTTGATATAAAAACATGACAGACATAAACAGTCAATCCAGTCCGCGGATCAATAAAGGTCTCCGAAGAACCGCCAGCCGGCGCAGCACCTCGAAATCCGTGCTCAGGGCCCATGACCCCAACCAAGTCAACGGCCCCGGAGTCAAATATCACGTCAACCCCCAGGTCCATTTCGACCGTCACACCCGTGGGATTGCTCAGGATCATCACTTTGCGGCCAGACAGCTGAGCATAATTGTCTTCTCTCAGGACCTCTAGTCCCATCCTGATTTTGCTGCTGGAAACATGACGTGCCGTCAAAGCAAGCAAAATTGCAGCGACATTTGTAAAGTTTCTGAACCTCATTGTCAATCGATAGTGGCAGATTGTTAGTTGAGGTATAACAATTTAACAAGGAAGATCCCCCGGATTATCCTGGGGGTAGTAAATAAGAATTGAATTTGAAACAAGTCAATCTTTTTCCCCTGCGGTTTCCGTTTATCAAGACTTAGAGTGGAGAAAGGTCGATCTCTTGCGAAGCATTTGCTTGATCAGTGTAACGGTTGCATGGGTACTGGTAGCTTTATCTCGTAACCAAAAGGATCACGGCCTATGCGATGATCCGTTTAGTGCTGGGCAATTCCGTTCCTGAATGTTCGGATCTTGCCGCCCTTAGTGTAGTAGCTCGGCAACATGTTAGAAATTGACAGAACACAGCTCGAGGGAGCGTAGGGAATGTCCTGCCCGTATCTCAGAAGTGTAAACCGATTGTCTTTATATCGCAAGACCATACGGGTATATGATTTGATATCCGGATTTATTTATGTTCCGGCATCTCTCAAGACCTCAAGTTCATTCCGTCTCGAAAACCGTCTTTCCTCTATGTGCGTAGGAAACGAGTGCGTTTACAATCAATTGTTTGAATCACCTCTTTCGTACTCTTCTATCTCTTTTTCTTCTTTGTCGCATATGGTTAAACTTGGATTTAGCGTATATTAAATCTCTTCTCGAGAATCCTTCATACGTTCGGAATCAAGCCGAACTGGTACCTGCATACCAGGGGAATATTTGTCCACGATTCGGCATGCTCTTTAATCCTACCTTGAACTTGAAACAAGCAAAACGAGACCACGAGGCAATTTTCGGGCATTCACATAAACTCGCCCAATGCGCCTAGAGAGCCCGATAAGCCAAGGACGCGTTTTTCAAGCCGATCCTGAGCTTAAGATACCTAGCTAATACGTGGTAAAAGAAGCGCCAAGGAATCTTAGAACAGGACATTACCAGCGCAAAGTCTCCAACTTATCTGACGTTCCCTTGTGAGAGGATGGAGCATCATGGATCTTCCTGCAAAGACAGCTGGAAATAAGGAACACACAGCCAACGGGGAGAGTGCGGTTCAGGATATAAATTGCTGTGGTATGCGGCTATGTACCGCGACAAGTTGTCCGTTGGTTGGTTCTCAGCGAACATTACCCGAAGGTATAGAGGTATAGATGTCATGTTTCGTCTTATAATATTCCTGCCGTGGTAGATCTTGTCGACTCCGGTGTCTACAGATTTCGGTTCGAGGTCTTGTTTCCAAACAGAAGTTGGTGCCCGGGAGACTTAGCGAAGGCCGTTTACGGACGAGGACGAAACGAGGACAAGTTCGTGTGGGAAATGCTCTCTTGCGGCTTACGGGGAGGAGTGATTATGATGGTTGAGAACGTGGTTGATGCTGCAGGGCTCGTTCAACAGGTTGCGGAGGGAGCAATGTTTCTTTCTCTTCCTCGTAGAGGAGCTTCTATGTCGAAATCAGCGCTTGAGTTTGTTGTGATTTGTTGCACTCCTGGATACTATCCGAAGAGAGCAAAAGGTGAAGAATTGCCTCGAGTCCAAGCCCTGAAAGCCATTTTATTTCTCCCTTCCCTTTCCTCCATTCAGCTACGGTCAACCAAACGAGGAATTGAAAAGTCAACTCCTCCATACCACGAGACATAAAACTGTGCGGGGAGGACACGACGCTTTTTTTTTAGGAGAATGTTTCATCGCTTACTTTTCTTTTCCATTGGAGATATTTTTGAAAAACCAAGAAAAGATCTTCCGTCTGCGACGACCCTAAGAGATCTGACAAAATCTTGGTCGCTTAAAAGTCGTATGCAATTGGTCCGGGTTTGATGCTTGGCTCAGTGCTTGTTCCTCGTGGTATGTTGCGGCATGTTCCCCCTCAACTTTGGCAACAGTTGACAATGCGATACCGAGAATCGCCGTTTGAGACCACGAATTCTCTGCAGAATGATTCATTTACATGACGAGCAGATGAATCCGCTTGCTTGGCAATTCATGCCTACCCTCATCCCACTGCGGGGACGAACCCTACTCAGTCGCGTGGTACCCCCCGCATCGGCACTTCTAAATCTCCAAAATTGGGTCGTTTGTTATAACTATCGCTTGTCATATTAACCTTTAGGTTCCCCTCCAACAATTCGGCTTTCTGAGCGGTCCATTTAATTTAGGTATTAGTTATGTGCTTCTGATTGCATAACTCATTATTATGCATCTGGTCAAGTTCTTCCCGCGCAAGCCTTATGGTTCGAGCCACTATGATAATAGTATTATTGTTAGTTAAACCGAGGATTTGGGCGCCTCTGGGCAACAAGTCCCGAACGCCAAGATATACATGGATGGCGTCGTGATCGGTTCAATTATTATGGCCCTGATGGGACCTCGGACGCTACCCGAATTGTTAGCCTCTCGACTATTAATAATAAAATGGGGCACTTCCAACGTTCTCGTGTCCTCATAACAAGTCGATCGAACTAATTAATATGGTCTCTTCGCTGAGTCTTCAGAGACTTGTTCATCGGTTTAAGTACGGAGTTACTTTCTTCGTCTATGTTTCATTATGATTGTTAGTATTATTACTATTGAATCCTTCCGGGATTCGGTTGAGGTACTTGTACATGTAATAGCATACTATGTCGAAGCTAGGAGCAACTTTTGGCTAACCCCAGTCTCCAAGGGTCGCAACACGGAATAACCCGACACGAAGCAGTCTCTTTTCTTTTTCTTGCAGGCGATGGTTGTCTCGTATTCCCTGTCTTGCTCTATGATCGTTGTCAGTCCCTACCTACACAGTATCTCTCGCCATCCACACCTTTCCCGCTGTTTCCCCGAGAGCGCCTGTGATTTATGCGATGACCTGGATTCTGTCAATTCTTTTGAGAAACGAATTCTAATTTGTTCCATTCTATATTGTCAAGGTTCCAAGGGACGCTTCAACTGCAAAAGTTCAGCAAGCCGCAAAATTCGAGTTGCAGGTGTCTCATGCCCTGATATAGCTAGCCAGCTTCATGGTTCCTGTAAGTCAAGCGAGTCGATGCGACTAATTATTAGCGTTACCCAATGGCTGTTTGTCCCAGGGGTCCACGTCCTCGGTATTTTCCCTGCATGTGAATTGGATTGACACCTTGATATTATTATGTCGAAAAAGAAACTGCTTGAGAAAGGTTATAGAGTTTTCGTTTAGTCGATATGGCGTTCAAAGCCCGGAAATAATGCGGGGTTGGTGGAATGCACCCCAGGTCTGGTTCCCCGATGTGTGCTGCGGGTCTCGATTGTTTTAGTGCACAATGGAATGTTTCTTAACCCTCGATATCCCCTGACCGAGCGTTTTCAAACATATGCACCTATATTCTTCGGTCTGGGGGTATCTACCGCCGTCTCCTATATGGCATGGGGTCCACCAGAAGGGACGTGATATCTCAATGATACTGGTTGGGCTACTCCGTCAACGCAATTGTCATTGAGCTATTCCTCCTTCGCGGATATCCCAGTGTCCTCCTGGTCATTGCCTGTCATGTTTTATGTCCCTCCCGAAGTCAGGGCGACATGGCCTCCTCCAAATTACGACAACCCGGAAACTCGTGGCCCGGGCCTAATTATTACTGTTCTACTATTTCATATCATAGGTTCTGCCATGGTTTTTCTGAGATGGTATACGAGAACGAAGATAACCTTTAGCTTTGGAGTGGACGATGTTTGGATCATTTTTACGTTGGTAAGAGCAAAACAAACATGAGACAATAAAGACATAAGGTGATTGACAATATGAATAGATCCCCAGTACCGGACTTGCTGCGTCAGTACTGACTGCGAATATCAACTACGGCTGGGATCGACACGTTTGGGATCTTGAAGCTGATAAGTTCAGACCGGGAATGCAACTTGCTATGGCGTGCTATGTCCTATTCGCGGTTGCCGCAAGCACAACGAAGCTGTCTTTACTTGCCTTCTATAGAAGGCTGGTTACGCCAATATCTCTCAAAAATTATAAATGGGTTATCCTCGTCATCGAAATTCTAGTCCTCATTTCGGGCTGCGCATATGCCTTCGGAATGCCATTTCTATGCAGGTAAGGCAAACCTCAGTCGAAGGAAGCATATTGACTCTAACTGCGGCTACAGGCCAATACAGGCGTCCTGGGATTTTGTACCACCCTTGTATAAGCCAGACTACGAATACCACTGCATTGACCGATATACTGTGACGTTCCCGGCCTCGATTGGGAACGCAATCCTTGATTTCCTCACAATGCTGATTCCAGTGCCCATTGCCTGGCAGCTTCGACTTCCTATGCGTCAACGATTAGCGGTCATCGGGATATTTTGCTTAGGAGGTGTCGTTGTCCTGGCTAGCTGCGTCAAAACAAAATATGTCGTCACAGCAATGCGAAGCTACGACGAGCAGTATGATGCTTATCCGTTATGGATTATGAGCATCGTCGAGATCGATGTTGGCATTATCTGCGCCTCTGCGCCTGCTTTGCGCCCGTTGATCTCCAGATATGCGCCAAAGGTTTTTGGGAGTATGAGTCGTCCCCGGTCGTCCCGTCCACCAATGGAATTATCCCTCAACTCCATTGCCCTTACTGACAGAAGCCGGTATATGAGCGATACCGGAACCTACAAATCCGTGACCAGAGTGGAGAAGCCCCGGGCTGCGAAAGTATACACCACAGTTTCTACAACGGAGGAACATCCATCTATGCATTCTCCCAGATCTATACAATCCCCAATTACAATCAACAACACGGAGTTTGTTGGTGTTGCCATGTCTACTGATACTCCTGAAAAGGATTCTGAGGATGGTTCAATTTCACCAACTAGTCATCTTCGGTACACTCCTTCTCCAACCTCCCACAGTCCCTATTGGACCCGAAGCCACCATTCTCGGGATACTTCAGGCTCCTTACGAAGCTATAGAGATGATACACGATCGGAAAGGCGGAGCGAAAGCACGATTACCAGGAGCCAAAGTAGGAATGAGCCACTCAACGGTATCGACGAGCAAGGCGTTTCCACCTGGGAACCATTGAGAGTTCCTCTTGACCAAACAGGGCGAGTACAACGATGGGATGATGAGACATGGAATCGCGTCATGAGATTTCAAAATGGAGGGAGTAACCAATGATTGGTGCAGTGCATATTGTTTTACACGATTACAAAACGGAGGCTATGAACTATCATGTGCTATTAGAGAAATTTTCGCTCGTTTCTACGCTTTGGGCAGCAGTTGGTGTTCTGTTGGATTATGGGTGTTATCGGAATAGTTTACTGAAGGAAGGACTCTGGTCTATGGCTGCTGCATACAATATTTTCCTTCTTTATTTTTTTCCCTTGTGAATTTACATGTGTACAGTGACTTCTCAGGTGCCGTATCTACCCTCCTACTCTGTTCACACAGTCAACGAAAACTCATCGACGAAACTATTGATGATCTACAGTTCACATTTTCCATAATCACGAAGGACATTCTTACAAGTTACCGCGTAGGATAGAGAAGGAGGATGAAGTATCTCTTGCTGATCACCGCTAGGTAATCACGAAAACCCGTACCCTGTACACCGCTTTGAAGTTTGCTAGGTATTCCCGAGGCCCAACTGCACTTTTTGCGCATGGCAGGGTTTGAGTCCCTGGTCCCTGACTCCCTGGGCGTCGATAGCATGTGGAAACGAGCAAATATCCACCAATCAACAGATTTTTAAGGGGGCAGCAAACCGTGGAAGATTGTGGAGGACACCCGAAGAAAAGCGGGCCTTTGCTAAACCTAAAGTGAACAACTTTCTTGGCTAACTCTGACACTTGTGAACCACAGCCATGATATGATATCTTCCAGAAGCAAATATGCGGATACACAATTTTTACTTTCTAATTTTATCAAATTCTACAAAGAAATTTGACTTCTACTATCTTCACTTAGGCTCTTCAAGTGAACTGTCTTTTAAATGTCTCATTCAGTAGTACTACTACTACAGATCTCTTCTCGTCAGTCCTCGCCTGACTTTCTTTCTCCCATCATTCACGTTCAAAATGGGAGTATATATAGCCCTCTGCAGCAATGATTGTGCATATCTTTTTAAGAATTGCTAGCACTGTACTATATACTTAACTTTTCCTCGACCTCGCCTTGCCAACTAATCCTTAAAAAAAATCAATTTATATTTGCCAGATTATGGCTCTGTTCGGAGCGGGAGTGAGTTATCAGGGATCAACTGGAAACCCAGCTGACTGGGACCCAAACGAGGTTATGAAAGCCTTGATACTTGATAATTATACCGAGTGAGTTCTACTATTTACTCAATGTCCGCTGTTGCCATGCTTTTCAGTGGTGATGAATATTCTTTTTCGCTAACAAGTGCTTGCTACGTCTGACACGAAGGACACGGGAGAACACTATCCGGCGACTTATGGATGATATCAAAAGAGGATTTAATGTGGAAATAGCAGAAAATACGTTGAAGTATATTCTGTATAAAACTCCCCCCAAACCACTGTGAGATAGACACTACAAAAGCCCCTTCAATCTCGGTCTCAATTCTAAATATATAACAGGTTGGACCCGGCGGAACCCACTGGCCTTGATAGCCGTGTTTATCGCCGCATTGAGATCTTGAAAAGGTTACGGAAGAACCCCATGCTCCATAAGTGGGATATCGAGAACATCGACGGCATTCTTGCGACCTACCGGGACGGTTCGTTGGGTATCGAAAAGGGTAAAGTCACGTACTGGTATGGCGGCCGCATGATGATGGGCCCACGGCTACAACTACCGCCAATTTGCGAACATATTGACCTTATCGATGAGTATAGGGGAAAGTTTGGTCCCGGGCATTTGTGGATTGAACCAGTAAGTTTGCCCTGGAACACTAAAACCACTGGCTTGGCTTGCTCGTCTTGTTAAACAATTGGTGATGGATTACTTGCGTGGTGGCTATGTTTCTAGCACTGACCATTATATTACATATCAGAGAGCTCCGCTTCAGCAACGTGCTGCTGTTGCAGCTTTCGATTCTTTCGATTTAAGCGGTCATCATGGGGTACGTACCGGCGTCCTTTTTAACGTCACCTGAATGCTTTTCCTACACCTGATCTTTTTTGTTACTAATTATCCGGGCTAGTACAACGTCAAGGTCCAGCTCATTGGGCAAGAAAGGTCGATAATTATTCCCGTTCTGGATGATACAGGATCTTCTTTACTCGAATTACTAGTTGAACCTGACTGTATCGGTCTAGGTTTCAACATGCAATATCCCCACATAATTGGGCCTACGCAGTTATGGACTGCCAATGGAGGCGTCGAGCGCCTCTCGATTTTGGTTCGTGCTCAGGTTGTTACGGAAGATGGAAAGCCCCTCGGTCCCAAAATTGAAATCGAGGCATCCATCACGCCTATGACAATGGCGCCGGTTTATTATTCGCGATGTTCTGGCCGGATATTGCAAAGAACACTCTATACAGCTACAGCTCCAGCTTATGGAGGCCCACTATATGTGTCGACCAAAAAGACTGGGCTCATGAAGATTCTACCCGCATTTAAGTAGAAATCCTTCGGAGTTTCTACTGGTTTCTACTCTGTCTTCTGTTTCTACTGATTCCCCTTCTCTTCGGGTATTTCCTGCTGTTTTTGATTTTTGGGTTCTGGTTCATGGATATACCCATGAATTCTCCTCAGACACTTTTCTTTTTATTATGGACCGGCCAGAATGCAGCAGTTCTCTATGTCATGTTTCCACAAACAAAAGCATCTTGGCTTCTGTTTGAAGTTACTACTAGTACTGTACATTCCAATGTCTATCAACCCTTTCCTTTCCCTTCGTTGGTCCTCTGATGTCGAAGGCAAAAGCACTACTAATGGAATGTTTGATGTTTAAGTTATACATCTTCTGGTATATACAGCATAACAAAACAATAATGACAGCCACACTGTAACATGTCAAATACTTGAAGTTGTAGCGCAGCTATGAAATTTTTAAGGTTATGCCGAGGCCCCCTCAGTTTTGAGTTTTCGGTAATTGTCACGTGGATCCGGTCCGGAATCTAATCTGATCTGCGGCAACGGCTGGCCCGCATTGTCGATGAGGGGTCAAGATTTCTGCTAGTGCCGCTCGGGAGGAATCTGCAAATATTATATACCCGCATAGACTACAAGAAACAAGTGAAATACGTTGCAGAATATTCAAGAAATGCTCGAAGACATCTCCGAGCCCACTGGCCCGGCACCAGTGGCCGTCTCTGCAGCGGTCACAACAGCCCCGGTAATCTCAGGCCTCGCCAGCACTGCAACCGCAACTACAATAACCACATCATCGTCCCAAGAAACACAGCTCAAAGATGCGGTAGCCACACGTGCTAAATACCTTTACTTCGCCTATGGCTCCAATCTCTCCCCCACCCAGATGCGCCAGCGCTGCATCTACAATCCCGACATCTCAGCCAGACCCCTCGCTATTGCGCGCCTAGATGGCTGGAAATGGATCATCTGCGAGCGGGGGTACGCAAATGTTTTGCCCCCAAATTCTATATCCAGTCCCGCACAAAGCAAGGATGGTGACGGTGATCAAGAGTCTCATTCGGATGATGTTGTCTACGGAGTCCTATACGAAATGACCCGTGAGGACGAAAACCTCCTCGACGGCTACGAGGGTGTCGATCATTCCGCACCGCCTGCACCGCCGGACGCGCCTGTTGGTAGGGATAAACGGCCCAATGAGCAAGGCAATGGCTCTTATAACAAGTGGTATGTTTCTGCGACTGTGGTGGAGTGGCTGGCGGATGAGGAAGTAGAGGGCTCCAAAGGGTTACGAGGGAAGGAAGAGCAGAAGGTTTTGGTGTATGTGGATGAGCATAGAGTCACAGAGGGCCCGCCGAAGAAGGAGTATATTGCCCGTATGAATCGGGGCATACGAGAGGCGGAGGCGTTGGGGTTGCCTGTGGACTGGGTGCAGAGGGTTATGAGGAAGTTCATTCCGGAAGGGCCTGACGCGGGGATTCAGAATTGAATCGTAAGGTCGGGATCTCATTGTTGTTGTTTTTCCGCTATTAAAGATATGGGAGTGCTGGGTAGAAGGCCTAGTGCTTGCTGAGAAGAGACAGTATACCAATATACCCTGATTATTCATTAGAATTCTTTGATGTCTGCTCATAGCTACTCCGCATGGCGTACCTTGAGGGTGGCCCGAAGGAGTACTTTTTAAATCACCGTACGTGCAATAACAGCGCCCAGGTAATGATATCATGCTAGCCCGTTCGTCATGTAAATTATCTGATTTCCTAAACCGTATTGACAAGTGACTCAAGTACGCGCCATGACAGCCGAAAATGGCTCCGTTTAATAAAGGCGTCGCTGGAACTACCGACGGCCTAGGCGATTTCTTCCCCGCACGTCTGACTTGAATCCTAGAATTGCTTCCCCGCGTTTTGTCCTTCTTCAAAATCTAGAATAGCATACGTTTATAGTTCCTTACTCGAAAAGAAATTATAAACGAAGTGGACGGTTTTTCTCAGTTGGGTATTTCAACTCCAATGATATTGTGAGGAACACGAAGCCCTGAATATCCTTTTAGCCTTCACACACGCCGCTGGATTTCCCTACCCCGCGGCAGCCCCTGGCCGGCATTTGTTTTCGATGGTAATCCAAAATGTCTACCTTGACACAATATCCTTGTCAAATAGGGATACACACTGGGAGAACATCTCCCGCTATCTCTTTCCGAGATTCCAGGATATTAGAAGTGGCATCGACGAACGGAGAAAAATGAAGACTATTTAAATTCAATTGCTCCCGTCACGGGGAACATCATTGCTGTCTTCTTCGATTGACATAAGTACCATTAGACAAGTGATTCTACTCCCACTCAAAAAAAAATTGGGTTAGAAAAATGCGTTTTTTCAAAGCCCTTCCACTCTGGTTACCCCATCTTCTAATGGCCACCGCTCAACAGACACCTGCAGCGGACCCCGAACCTCCAGCTCTAACGTTTCTCTACACTGCCTTTGTTGACTGCGAGGGCATGTACGATGTCGGAGATGGTCCAAAGGGCAAGCGTCGTGTCATTCCTATCGTGGGCGGGAACTTCACGGGGCCCCGTGTAAAAGGTAAAAACGGCCTGCCACAGCTTTTCTTTACCATCGTCCCGTAAATCCAAATATTGCCACTATTACTACTCGTAGCACCTTAATTGACCCAATATTCTAGGAACGATCAGCAACCTAGGAGCGGACTGGGGCTTGACCGATGCCAGAGGTACCTTCTCGTCTGATACTCGATACCACCTGGAGACCGACGACGGGGCGCATATCTACATCCAGACCTCTGGGCCGGCACAGCCGGATGGCGGTACGCATCTTAGGTTGCTCTTTGAAACTGGAGCAGAAAAGTACGCCTGGATGAACGATATCGTATCCGTGGGTGTTTTGAAGCTCGCTGGCGGCTCGCTGGGTGGTGGATTTACGTTGAGGATTGATGCATGGCATGTAAGTTTAGGTTAGGGGTTCCCAATTTGCGCAGAGTGTTGGACTAATATCTCGCTTAGATGTGATGACATTCTCTCCTGTCGCTAGCTTGTCTTGATGGACGTTGCAGTCAGTTTATAAAAATAAAATTCCGAGCTCTGCGTGATGATATTCTGTCCACATAGAATTCCATTATTATGTTCTTATCAGGTCTAAATATCTTGCATTTGGAGGCAGGCGCCCAAAGTGAACCCTTTCAAGAGGATAACTGCCAGCATAAGGAAAATGCGCAGGTGGAGTGTTTAGGAAACACAGGATGAAGTACCCATGCAAGATTCCGGATCGTAGACATAAAGAGAGTGGGACCAAGGTGTGTACAGGTGGCAGGGTAAGACTTGTACTCGGGGCTTAAAAAATATTTAATATTCAAAAACAAAAGAAGAATAAAAAGAATAGAATAAAAAAAACCTTGGACTTGAAGGGAATCGAACCCTCGACATCTCGCAGGCAAGAAAATGCAAAGCGAGCGCTCTACCACTGAGCTACAAGCCCTGGATTAGTGATTATCGTGGTCATTCTGCAGCTGATGAGTCATAATTTTTATTTCCCATGAACATTGAAGCGGTCAAGAGCCTTTGGTCCTCCTGCACGTTTCGGTCTCTTCCTTAATTTTTCAATTTAAATAAATTTAATTTTATCTAATTTAAATATCTTAAGTTACATAAATTAGCTTTATTTGGTTGAGCTGTTGTAATAACAGAATTTCTATATATAGTACATAGTAAATAAAGACCATAACTTTGTAATTCTATAGATAAATATACAATTATTCAGACGATAATACGGCGGACGATAACGACAAAAGTCTCAAACGGATTTTTACAGGTTTGATCATTGTAAATTACCGGTTTTCTAAACAGGACACATGTCAATAGAAATTAGTATAGAAATTAGTCATCGAAGAAAATTCTTTATTTTTAGAACCATCCAACACTCAAGCTACTCCTTCCGGCCAGGATAGGCATAGCCAGTCATTATTTCACGAAGACGCTAGAGAATTTTCATATCTTTATGTTGGATGGTAACACGCTTCGCATGGATCGCAAGCAGATTTGTCACTGAAAAGGATTAGTATAATGACTGGTATAATAACTGATTAGATTGATTACTTGTGAACTCTGTAGTCATTACTGCCTCTGCAGCTTCCTGCAGGGCTCGCAGAATGCAGGTAAAACTGGCTCATTATTCAGTGCCTTAGCTAGGTCATTGACTAAGTGCTTTCATTCCTCACATGGGCTGTCTAAATGTTCGTTGGCCAACATGCTGAAAAACGGAGAAGTGGATATTATGTGGGAAGGTTGAACTCTCTATTGCCTAACGGAGATGAAGCATCGTGCAGTATTTAGAACCTGTCCTTTTGAAATAAGATGGGGAAAAAAAATTGTTTCTTCGGTTCTTCGGTTGACCTAGTTATAGTAATCTTGGCAAGGCTGATGGTAGATGGAGGTTATCATCTATGTTGATCCATCAGCAGTCCACTGTGGAAATACATATATATTTCGCACTTGATTGGGTTCAGCAATACATCACCTCTACCTAGGTATTTCGAGCGAAACCCACCTTAGAAGCACAGCTTGGGCCTGAAAGTTAGGACTGTGAAATACATACACTGTACAGACAAGGCGATCTCCTCACCGTGTGCCTAGGACATAAACTTACATGGATATGGGATTCCGCCGGCAATTCCTCTTCGAAGTCTCCCTAGAGAACGAACTGTTCGAAGTCCTCGCCGACCTGCTCAGGTAGAAGATTGAACCTGGCCTCACGGCATTTAGGTCAGATCAACATCGCCTCTATGATCATCAGCTGTAAGGTCTAGGTTGAAGAAGTTGTTTTCTTCAAATATCCCCCCAATTGTATATTACGAGCTTCGGCTCTTTACCCTGCATTGACTCTGCTGCCGTGCATCTGAGGATATCTCCGAGAGTTCCATCCAATAACTCTAATCTGGAAAAAGGAGCGCTTCGATCCCACCACTTAGACTTGGTACGCCGCTTGTCTGCTTCCGATATGACACTGTCGTGTATCACGAGTTTCGACTATCTACCCTGCATTGGGTCTGCAGTTGCTATCCTTGAACCATCGGATGCCTCGAGAGTGCTATTGTGCAGTCTCTTGAAGAAAGACTGTTTCAGTCTAACCACCTATGCTTGGTATGCGGTAATAATAACGGACCCATCTCCGCGATAGCCGTTATGGCGATAATTTGCAAAAACGAGCTGCAGAATGAACGAGCGATAGCTCTTTGTTATTACAGGCCATTGATGCATCATCAGCGACAAGATGAATTCTCGATACCGATGACCAAATTTGCCATGTTGATGGAGAGGCAAGTATCAGAACGATAACGATTTCCTCTACTCCCAGACTATGGTTGGGTAAAACGAGCTGCAGAATAAACAAGTGATTCTCATCACTGTATCAAGACAAGGACGCATCACCAGTATGGCAGGTCAAATTTATGATACTGATGACCAGAATTCCCATGACAAGATCGAGGTTCGGATCGACATTGATGACCTCCTTAACAGGCTTCAAAATGCCGCGGGCAAGCGAAATGCTGGCGGTAGACAGGTGGCTCTCTAACTTGCCGCCTTATGTACGGAAGTTGGGCCATCGGTACCTGAATTGCTCCGTGAGCTCAGTACCGGGTGGCCCATCCTGAGAAGCCTAGCTGGTAAGCACTAAGCAATTATAAATATAATGTCTCCTCGACACTGCACAACAGGCTGTTGGTTCCGCGCATTTATCCATTGTGACATTCCCAGAAGGCGAATGACGGGAAAGAGTCAACCCAGAACTGTTGACTTGCGCCCTAGAGAGGGGCGAAACCAAACGGGCTCCGAACTCGTTAGTGGGTTGGGCATCAAAGAAACGACCATAGTCTTTAGCTGTTTCTCATCGCCGCTACAGACAAAATCCCCCAAATCTTGTCACCTTAATCCTTCTTCAGTAAACGCGAGCCGACGTCCAAATAACACCTTGAGTTTCAAGACTGGGTGACCCATTTTGAGAGGTCTGGCTGACGTCCATTAGCACTTCTGTTAGAAATCACTATGCCCTACAGTCGTTCCTCGTCGCTACAACCAATAACACCCTGATTTTGTCTCCGTTGCATTATTTCGTCAAGGAGGCCCACGGATTCGTTTCTGTCTCTTTGGGATCTTCGTCCCAACTAGTGATGATCTCTACTGTATCACGGCGGAAAATACCTGCTATCATATCATCCTTGGTGTCAGTAATAATGAATTTCGTCCTCGTTGCGTAGCTCCGCCAACGGGATCCGCATATTTGTCCCTGTTTTCTTAGGATCTTTGGCTCGATAACCTTTCACGGTCATGCCTTGACTAGTGCAATGGTGGAAGAATTAGACATCCTTTCTATAGCCTTACGTGGTATCTCTGCGGGCCCTAAGTATCGAAAGTGTGGCATAATTTTTTGTTAAAGGGCGACTTCAATTTCCATCGACGAGAATGGGCAACGACAATTTCCAGCTGTGTCACAACCGAAGAGAGTTGCAACCATACCATCACCGGTATTGTTGTGCGTAGACATCAGTATGCGTGCTCCGGAAATGACCAGTTGCGAAACTTTCCTCTCGAAGGCTAAAAGTAAGTGTCTTTCGTTGGTCGTTCTCCTCAAAATTGGCGCAAGCTTCTGTCTGCACCATTTTTAGGTAATGGCGAAGCTCCTCCATCATATCGGGCTCTTCACCTTGTGGCTCAAGGTTTCCGTCCTCGATACTATCATAAAGATCGCCTCGACTTCTAGCGATCTGTTCCTCTGAAGGATACCACGCCATCAGCGTCCTTCCAGGTCCGTTGATCGTACAGGGTTTTCGTTCTCGACGTCACCGTAAATATCACATTGGCTTCTAGTGATCTGTTCTTCTGAAGGATACCGTGCTATTTATGTTCTTCCAAGTTCATTGATTGTGCAAATGACGTGTGCGTTAAGAGATTTGGCTTGGAAAGCCATACTATTTGCCCAAGTGTTCTTCAAAGATCTTATGCTCTGCCAAGAACATTTCGGATGTTAAAGGGATATCCCTGGGCGCAAGGTTGGCCGTATTATATGGAAGGAGCCATAAGTGGAAAAGACGACGGTAGCTGCTGCGATAACCACAACACAGGCGAGTATATGATGGTCGAAGTGGGAGTACTGCCTTAAAATGTGAATTAGAAAATGCAGCCGGGGGGAGAGAATGAGGCTCGGAACATGGCCATGCTTACCCATCCATATTCTGAGTAGACCAAGTTCCAATACGGGAACTGATCTTTCATTTCTCTAAAAAACATTTCGGAAAATTCCTAGCGACGTCGCGTGAAATTTTGCGCCGTATACCGTTAGACATCGTCCACTATCAAAGAAATATGGCAGCCGTGCGTATTTCGCCAGACAAAGTAAGTATACAAGCAAACATAATCTTCTCGTTTAGTTTAAGTCAATGTGTTCACGATCTGTTCATCTTTCATGCGTTCTCGCAATTAATGCCAAGGTTCACCGAATTTCGGATGCCCAGGGGACCGGAACCCCAGCAAAAGGCTTCCTGAATCAACTCGATCTCCTTTTCTCATCTCGGGAGGATTAGAATTATCGAACACTGGGCCAAGAAGCTGCCGGGGATGCCATCCACTTAACCGCATCTGGGAGTCACTGCCCTGATTAGCCGTTGGTAAAGGAAGTAACGGATTTATTCGATGTTTGTGACTTTTGCCGTACCGCATCTTATGCCTGTGCTCTGCCGTTGTTTTTTTGAGGATCCTTTCTTGTATGCCACTTATAGAAAGCCAGCCATTGCAAGTGGAGACTTGGAAAGGTGCTAGCTTGAGCGAGTTTTTTTTTTTTTTTTTTTTTTTTTTTTTTTAAATAAAAATAAAAAGCCTACCGGAAGCTTTGGGAACTCTTCCATTGCTGCAAGATTATATAGACGCCACGAAGGTGCACCTCGCTCTCCAAATCGCGATCTGTATTCAGCAGTGTTCCTTTTGCTTCTATAAATGTCCCTTTTTATATGCAGTACCTACCTGCATATTTGGTGTGTCTAGTTTTAGACCACGGTTCAAAGACCTGTAATGTATCGCGGACCGATAGTATAGTTCAAGGCAAATAAGGATACCTTAAAAGCAGCTATCTAGTGGCACTTGGGAGAGGTGAAAGGCGCGGCCGTGACTCCAAAATTTGAAGGGAATGCGTGGTTTCACCACAATGACGGCGACCCAGTTGATTGAATGACCGAGGCTGTCGACTAGGGGTAGAGGGTTATAGGTGGAAGTACATTCACATTCCAGAGGGGCTGATGCGGTTAGGGGACTGTAGGGCGAGCTATCCGTTTTCGTTTTCGGGTTAAAAATTTTTGAGTTCGTGAGGGGAAGTGAAGGTTAGCAGGGAAGGGAGAGGTTGCACTGGCAGGGGAATGTTGTTGGATGACTTGCCAGGAATAGGTGATAGTGATATACCCCATTGGTTTCACTGTAGAATCTGGTAATATTCACATCTTATGCGTAGTAAACCCTGGAATCAGCCAGTTACTATTATTATCTGTGGAAAGTTGATGTGTGATACCTAGGTATGCATTAACCCAATGCTGGTTGATGGGCAAGGAGCTTGGAAGCCCCATACCTGGGTGCATATAGCTAGGCACCCACCTGATTGAAACACGGAAACCTGCTCCCTTTCTCTTCAGATATTGTCGTCAATCAAGACAGCTGCTGTGCTGCACACGCCACCAATCTCTAATTATTGCCCGTCTTCGCGCTCTCCAGCAATATGATAGAATAGGAGCTGGGATGTAGGAATCTAGCAACGTTACCTAGTGGTGTAAGGAGGCAAAATCCGCTCTTAACCACCGCTTGTAAACCCCCAAGACATCTGCATCTCGCAAATTTAGTATATGATTCCCGTCGGAAGAGTGCTTGTATATATTGTAAAGCTGCTTCCCGTTGGCAAACATCCAGAGCATCGCTTAATGCTCACGTATCAGATCGGGTACAACGCACCAGATGTGTATATGTACACATACAAATCTCATGCACGTACCCCTGAAGACATCAAGCCAGTGCCATGCTGCAGTCAGCCACCACCCCGGAAATCCCTTTCGCTTCCATTGTTCTAGATGGAAGTGGCTGTTCCGCGCCACGCCGTTAAAATCACATTCGGGAAAGGAATACGATAAAGTAAAGACCTCGCATTATGTTTGTGTCGGGAGGTTGATTATAAGCAAGCGGATATTCATGAAGTGAAGGAAATGAGAATAGAAGCAAAAAGAGACAAAACTGAATTTGGAAATTTGCTCTCATTGAGGACTTCTTCATCTGGAGGTTTAGCCAAATGGAGATGTACCGACTATGTAGCCGGCGGATTGCATGACATTTAGTCAAATCTGTTAGAACATCAGCTCCTGCATCATGTTGTACAACTTAAATCGGATATTGTGTACTTACAGGTGGGAAAGCACTTTAAAGGAATGGGATGAGTTAAGACACCGGAGAGCGTCATGTATAAGCCAGTCTCCCCCCCTCATATCAGCCCCCACCTTTGTCCAGCATCAACGGAAGACAGGATTGCTATCGGTAAGATGAAGATAACGGAGAAAAAATTAATTGAAGACAACATCCTCATCAAGTTTGCCATTATTATTTCATGATTAAAAGCCATTCGAGACGTCGAAGGCGTAAAATAAGTGAAAAAAAGAAACTCGAAGACATGCACACAAGGTATTATCATTAAAAACGAGAAAGTGGGAAAAGGCTGATGCCGCAAAACAGAAATACATGGTTAAAAAAAAAAAAAAAAAAAAAAAAAAAAAAAAAAAAAAAAAAAAGAAAAACCAAGGCCCAGAAAAAAAAATCATCAGAAAAAGAAGGTGGAGTCTATCGGTTATTAAGGGTGTAAATAAACGTTCCTCTTGGTTCTGTTGAAGATGAAAGAAAATTCCGTCGTCATAATCGATGCTCGCGCGCAAACATAGTAACTTCTTTTCTTTTTAAAAAATGATAACACGAAAATTTAAAGTAGAAATGCGGGGTAGCGGGGTGCTGTGGCTTTTCGATCGACGGCCATGGGGAACAATTACTGCGTCGAGAGAAGGGTGTAGACGGGAGCGGGGAGCTTTTCGCGGCCCTTGAGGAAATCGAGTTCGAGCATAAAAACGAAACCGAGAAGCGTTCCTCCAAGTTTTTTGACGAGAGCACCAGCTGCACTTGCGGATCCGCCTGTGTAGAGGTATATGTATTAGTATATGGAACTATAGAGAAGGATCGATGTATGTATATGCTTTAGGAATTGGGTATGGTAGGACAGCAAAACGTGTGTGACAAAAGAGAATGGACGTAGTAGATACAACGAGAGATTTTGAGCAAGCAAAACATAGAGGGAAAAAGGAATGGATCCCATACCTGTTGCAATGATGTCGTCAACCACAACTACCTTCTGCCCTGGCTTGATAGAATCCGCCTGCATTTGGAAGAAATCCTGGCCATACTCCTTCTGATAGGTCTCGGTCTCAACGGGACCAGGGAGCTTGCCCTTCTTCCTCACTGGCACGAACGAAGCACCCAATCTCAGGGCCAGAGATGGGCCAAACAAGAACCCTCTGGCCTCCAAACCCACAATAACATCCGGCTTCTGGTCTTGTCCATAAGTCTCGAGGAGGTGCAGTTCCAAACTCCTTATCAGGGCTTCGTGGAGGGAGACATCTGCAAAGATAGGGAGGATGTCTTCGAATAGGATGCCTGGGGAGGGGAAATCTTGGAACTGACGGAGGGCACCACGCAGTCTTATCTTAAGACTGGAGAGTTCGGAGGAGGGGGAGGGATTGGCGGGGGAGTGTCCGGAGACTTGGGTGGTGGTGGCATCGGGATGATCTGATGTCGGATGGCTGGAGGTAGATTGACTCATGCTTGATGAGGGGGGAGAAGGAGAGTCGGGAAAGAAGAGAGAGGAAGAAGAAGAGGAAGAAGAGGAGAGAAGGGGAGAGAAGAAGTAAGAGATCGAGGAGGGAGGGATGTGTTGTCGGCGAAGGCGGGCAGTAGATTGATTATACAACGTATGATCGGATAGTTAAGCGACTTATAGCAGAGAAAAATAGGAAAATCAAATAATTTATAAAATTATTATTAAGGAAGAGAAGGGGGGGTCGAGATACTAACAAAACCTAAAACCCAAACCCGAAATTCGTCTTTTTTTTCCGTGCCCATTATTCAGAGTTTTGTCTCCCCGAAATAAAAGTGGAGGAACATGGGCTGGAATTGCGAGGTTCTTCCAGGTACAGGTACCAAAGCTTCCTGTATTTAAGTAACCACTGGAAAATGAAAGGCCATTTGAGAACAGAGAGAAAATAGTATATAACATTATGTGCTCCTGCCAACAAAAAAGAATTGAAAATTTAAAAGCCCAAATTGCTCAGAGCCGGCATTGGAATTGAATTGATACAGGAATACTTCTATTGGCACTGGAGGGGTAAATATTACAAACGAGCAGGCCGTGAAAACTGCAAGAAAAGTCCTCATGTCGTAGGTGCCAGCTTCTTAAGGGCGGATATTAATATGAAAAGGTATAATAAGTATGTATCTTTGACATAATCATTACGACTATCTCCGTAAATGATACACCCTCAGACCATACACTGGCCATCTATTCTACTTGGTTTCTCTCTCTTAAAACCTACTTACAGTATCATCTGAATAATACAATGTACATGTAGAATATCTTGAAGGAGCCTGGTTTATGTATGTCTGCGAGCATGTCATTAAGTAACTTGTAGAGGCGGCTAAATTGGTCAATATACGGAAATAATTAGCTCAAGATAGAAATACCGTGGACATATGAGTCTTCAATTGCTCAAAGGTTATGAATGAAAAGGATATCCATTCAGTCATGTCGAGAGAAAAGATATTCTTCGACAGAGGCTGGAAATTCCAACATTCAAAGCATGTATGCGATATGCAACTCGACATCTCAATTTGCCAATAAATAACGTGCAGCTCCAAGCCAGTCATTCCCTTCCTTTCTAGAAGAGAAGAGAACGCATATATAGCAGCCATCACCTATGCAGTTTACATCATACCCCACACTTGACGCCCCGGGTCTACTTTTCGTTCTCTTTCCTTCTGTCGGACAGCATAGCACTGGCTCGCGACGTGGTGAGCTTGCAGGTAACCGGCCTGCAACCCATAACTAGGTACGTTGTGGTACACCCCTTACATAACTCACTTTGACAGAGGTTGTGTAAGATCTCTTATAAGAGAAAAGAAGTAAAGAAAGAACTTGATCGATGATACGGAGCATGCTTTCGTGCATCACTCCGAGGTAGAAGTTGTCGTGCGGGGAGATAGCATATCTAGACCTTTAGACATTTAGACCTATCTCCCGTAATTTTGGTACACCAAGGTTGAGAGCAGTCCAGTATCCAACCCCTTTGAGAGAGGAATAGGGCAAGGTGAGAAAATTTGGAAGCGAGAGAAGACAGATGTTCGTTCAATTTCCGTTCCATGGTTGACAAGTCATCAAGACTACGGATTGGTGATCTGGGGCCGTCGGGCTGCGCTTGACGTGCCGCTGTGGATGCAATCTTTTCAACGGGACAGCTGCATGAATAACCTATTCACCTGTCATTTCTGCAAAACCATTCTGGGCTTACGGTGATTGGGCCGGGAGAGTGGGAGGGAAAATCGAAAGGCGTACGGAGTATAGTTTGATAACCATTCTGCCCGACGACATCAGCCACCTATTCGCCAGAGTTTGGAGTCGGGGAACCCCGACTTGTCGAAAATAAGTGTGGTTCCGTGCAATTCGTCGATTCTTCGTCATCGTATTTGTTTGTACAGTACAAAACCGTAGCTGTCAAAGATCTTGTACATGTATACGTTGTTTAACAGCGCATATAGACATGAGGTGGTGTAAATAGAAGATTTTCGGTTGGCCGCTCTTGGGCCATCTTGGGCCAGACCATGTTATCATCGAGCGGGATGATGAGCACCCCTTGCGTCTGAAGACCGTGGCATTTATCCATGCTGGAAAGAAGAGTCGAGAGATGACTAAATACTCCGTACTTCAGCTTCTTTTTCGTGGAACCCTGCCGATGAAAGCAAATCAGTGGAGCTGGTTGTTTGTTCTGCCCCGGGTGATGTTGCGAAAGGTCCAAGGTTGCTGGAGCTGGTGTGGGTTTGCTTCCCGTCATAAGAAGGGACACAACGTTCAACGGTTCCAGTTAAATACATACATTTTGATCTGGAACATACACCTTGAAAGGAGGTTTCTATATTTACAACAAACAGTGAAGTTGTGTCTCACCTTGCCACAGGGATGGGGGGATCGTACAACAGATTGATGCAGAAAATCGGATAATAAAGCCACTCTTCCTGTTCTCTTCCCTCGAGAAATTCAACAAGGGATGTCATACGTACTCTGCAGCCATAAATGATTATTCCCTGTCATTTACTGATATGAGTCATAGTCAAAGCGGGCTTGGGTATCCAGCTGCGTATCTGACATCGAGACGAATAGCCAGGAACTTCCGTACATGTCGGGACACGGGACGAGTGTTGGCGGCCTTGGGCCGTTCAAAATGAGGTGCATCCCTGCGAAAATAACGTTTGTCGTCGCCCTGCAAGGGTACCGTGGTGGGACCAATGCGGGCTGCAGAGGATCCCACAGGTCGAGGGCCTGAGCATGAGGAATTCGTCAGCACATATACACTGTCCTTGACTTCTTGACGCTTGGGAGAACTGGATTTATGGCCTAATGCAGCGGAAGAGCGGCATAAACCGAGTGGATCATGAATATCAAATTACCTAGGCAAGGTAATTTGATACTTGGCTTCGACGTGTTCGAGAATTTCACTCACCGACTTTGACAACTTGTATGTACCATTTCATGGAGATATTGTAAATTATCGCTAATTTCAATTTCACTGCGAATTGATATCCTCCCGATCCAACTGTTGTTGAAACAAAAAGCATTGAAGAAACATGGGGAGCTTCGAAATAGCTATCTAGCGCCAAGTGGGCATAGTGAAGGAAGTTCTCGTATCAAAATGTTCACGATAAGAGCGATAAGAGTATCATAGCCTAGCCGAAATTACCCCTCCATTAAGACAAGAGAAAAAATTATTTGGCCAACAACAAAGTAAATACTCAAGAGCAGTCGTATGGGATTTTTCTGTAACGAGATTTTCTGTCCGTTGTGACATATCATATGCAGGCAAAGAGACCCGAGTTCCATCCAACCCAGCGTGTAGATTTTTCATTTGCGGAGCGAAGCGGAGCAATATCTTCTTTGATTAGGTGCTTTGAATTCCGTATTATAATACGGAGTAGAAGAAGGCCAACTGCGATCATGAGGCAGGCACATAATGACTTTTGATTAAATAAACTTATGATAATATCAGATGAATCCAGTATAGGAAAGATAGTTCTAATGATACTGAAAGATTCGTTTCATCAGAACACCCTGTTTTGTTAGTTGAGAGAAGAGATGTATAGAGAGATCATCTCTAATAAGAGGCGAGAAGATTCATTTATCAGAGCACTCTGTTTCGTTAGCTGATAGAAAAAGAAGTATAGAGAGATTGCTCTCAGGTCCTAACAAGAGTTCTTCAAAAAGACAATATCTTGAAAATTCAGTTGTCTGCAGTCTCTTAGCACATCAAGGCTCATGTGCTACATGATATTTTAGAGCTTCTATCGCTGACTGACCTTAATATCATGGATGAGCGGGCAGCCAGACAGAGCGGTGCTATGTTTTATAGCCTCTCTCCCATCAATAGACCTTTATATCACAAACAAGTAGACTAGTAAGCATCTCTATCTAGCTATATAGCTACACTGTTGCTGATGATAATGCCCAGTAGAGCCTAGTCCTAAAGCTGCATTGGTGTTTGTTCACGGAGCGCAGGGTTTAGCCCCTGAAACCAGCGGAGATAGAATCTTCGTCGAGGCCTCATAATCACTTACTACTGCCGGGTTACTCATCACACACATTTGCTTTATTTATATGTCGAGGTCCCAAACCAAAAGCCTCGTTCTCCATCGCTACGCAAAGATATATAAAACTCCTCGCTTAACAGTCTTCAACCCCAGCCCAAAATTACTATGATTGCCCGCCTCAAAAACGCGATCAAGCCCCCTAAAGCTCGCAACCCTTCTGCACTCATCATCACTAGCCAGCAAGACTCAAACTTCAATGTCCTCCACCTCGTACCCGAGGACGGTACCATCGAACGGTGGGGTTTTACAAATGGATCCCCCATCACCACCTTCCACTTCGGCGGGGCCAGAGAGGAGGCTCGCGAGCAGGTTGGAGAGGCCACAATCGACATTGGAGATCGCAAGGGCCTCGACAGCTTCTTTGAAGACGTTGAGACACGAGTCGGCAAGCTGTGGAGTGATGTCGCAAACTTAAGCCCGACCAAGGCGCAGGCAGGAAGTGATGAGGCGATCGAGCAGCTGGTGCAAGATGTCCTCCGGCCGGCAGCCCTCGATGCGATTCGCAAAAGAGAGGAGGGGCTGCGAGACCGCTCTACAGACGCTACACCGACATGCCCCGTTTTTGTTCTTCGCATAACACGCCCGAAGGCAGGAGTGGTCGCATCTGATAAGCTTACGAGCTACCCCGTATGATATCTCGTTGTTTCTTGCGTTTTGAAAAGAATGAGCGGGTGTTTATGCCAACTGTCAAGCCAGATCTGCATGGATGATAGTACTACATGGACGGAATTCTTGTTCTCTATGTATGCGGCTTGCTTTGTTACAGTACGATATCAATGAGAGCTGTTAAGCACGTGGAGTCGGTCGTCTTCAGAAAACAGCAAGAATAATCATTTATCTCTACTATCTTCACTGGTGCATTACTAGTATTGACCCCTTCGGCGGATGCCAGTGTCAGACGACACCTAGGGGCCCTATCCTTTATCGTCTAGTGGTGAAAATCTGATAGCCGGCATCTATATAACTACGCAGTACGGAGTAGATAGATGGTTTTTTCATATTATCATATTATTAGCCGTGGTAGATTTGCCTATCGCAATCTCTTCTTATGATAACTTCAGCCTTTCTCTAATATCGTTCTCGTACTCCTAGGAATTGGTATCTGAGTTAATAAATTAGTCTTGCCACGGCCGCCAAATTTGGCGGGTTCAAAGTTTCATGTGCCATTCATATAGTACCAGATGCTGATTTAAAGATCCCGCTTTGACCCTGTGTTCGTTCCGCGATCGACCTCAATTATCCAATAATGACAGCCTATGACCTTGAGCGGTGTTCTACTAAATTTGGAACATAAACGGCTGGCAGTCTTCGGTTACTACTGTTAGCCTCTCCTTGTCCAAATCGTCACTCCCCTTGGCTTTTTGAAAAGACACCTGCCTAGGTAAGTAGATGTGTGCACGGAGTAAAGGGCACAACTTGCGCTTATCAGACTACAGGTCTAGCTGAACGTTCAGAGAACTGATAGTCTCTTCTTACAGTGTGCTAGATCACGACTTATTTTCCCTGATCGGTATAGCCAGAGACTTCCACGTGGCTGGCTTTTCTCCCTCTCTCCTATGATAATGATGATACTGCGTGCCAGTGCATGATGCTAATAATTCGGTCAATTCGTAACCAACGTGGCCCTCTGCCTCCCGCGTCCCGCCCCCCGCGCCCCGCAACCTGAGATAAGTACTAACTACCTACCTATACTCGCGCTCATTTACTAACGGCCTAAATCTTGGCCAGATATCCAGAATCATATGAGGGATTTTGCGCTGCCAAGACGCAGTTTTATCATCCCTGGTACAGTTGAATAACCCGTCAACATGAGAGAGCCCAGTCTGTCCGAGTCCGTCCGAGTCCGTCCGAGTCCATTGTTCCTTGATGAATTGAGGGTGAAAGGCTTGACAGGCTTGACAGCGGCACGAACATGCAGGTCCCATTTCACTGTGACCTCAGAACGGTTAGTTCCCACAAAGCCTCCACAGCTTCAACCCGACTAGTCCCCATTGATAATAATAGATCTATCTAGGTATCTCTGACCTCGGGGTCTTATTAGTACTGCCGTTAGCAATACCTTGGTATTTTCCATGTAAACGTACATGCTCCTGTTCATACAGGCCGAACCTTGGGAGATTCCGTGTGTTTGAATCTCTGTCTTGACGTTGCAAAGTCCCGTTTATTGATAATGGGATGCTGTGCTCGCAGCTCTACACAAAGTACTGTGCTATTTTGAAAATTCTATGACGAGCAATGAGGCTAAGTGTCCCTTGGAACTCATACTACGGATACTATTATCAGTTTCCTCCTTTTGGTGACATGGATAATGGAATAATATGCAAGGCTCAGGGGGTCAGAGAAAGCCGTTTCCAACACTAACAAGGAAGCTATGTTAGCAAGTTGTTTGATGCACCGTCAGCTGAACTACCTCAATGGCTTTAAGGAGAAGTAAAATTGTCAGTTACTTCCTATTACTCCAGCGCGCTCCGCAATTGGAAGAGCTTTTAAAAAAGCTCATGTGTTGAGGGCGGTCTTGAAATGCGGGTGTCTGCGAAGCACGCGTGAAAACCCGATATATCAATGCTTGGTCCTTCTTTTTCTTAATCCTCTTGCCCTCCTTCAACTGCGTTTCTTATACAACTTGGTGAACCATTGTGTTCGCTATACCACTTAAGCCATGAGGGTTGCTGTATTGTTTCTTGCGCTTTTTAGCATTCTCCTGTCAGCTGCCAATGGCCAAAGTAACAACAGCCAGGCATTGGCTTTTGAGAAACAAGGCTTGTGCCTTGCATATATTGAAGGAGAAGATATAGCCAAAGCTGTATCTCCATGCAAGAAGTGGTGTCTGGAGTATGAGAAGAAGGAAGGCGCCGAAGTAAGTTAGTTTCCTCTTCAATTGTTTTTCATGCATAAGACCCCTCTAACTTTTGGGTTGCAGTGTCGTACCTCTATAACAGATTTTGAGAAGGTAGACCAGTCTATCATTCAGAAAGACAATGATGGCCATCAATATGTACCCGGAAGGTGCATTTGCAAGAATAAGAGCGATATTGAGCTTGACCAGCCCAAGTCCATACACCAGCCGAGGCGCATAAATTTTGGGGGCTTGGGCAAAGGCTTGGGCAAAGCCTTAGGGGACGCTTTCAGCAAGGGCAAGGGCAAAGGCAAGGGAAAGGGCAAAGGCAAAGGCAAGGACAAGGGCAAGAACGACAAGAACAAGAAGACCCCAAACAAGAACAACAATAAAGACAAGAGCAAGAAGAAGGACCCGAACGCAAAAGCCCCGACAGGCAAGAACAAGAAGAATGATCCCAAGAAGAAGAACCCAAACAAGAAGGATCCGAACAAGAAGAAGAACCCGAACAAGAAGAAGAACCCGAACAAGAAGAAGAACCCGAACAAGAACAAGAGCTGCAAAATAAAGCGTGCTGGCACTGGTGGTAAGTTATGCAACCAATTCAAATGATTTTGAGACTGAAGATTGGCTAATGCGTCTTTTTGCGCTTGGAAAAAAGGCAACAACAAGAACAACAACAATAATTGTGGCGGGCTAACTCTGAGTCTTGTGTTGTTTAAGCAATCTGCCTTGTTTCCTCATAAAACCGCACACTGGACACTGTAAGCACTGAGCACTGCGAACCTGTACCTCAAAACAAGGTTTATGTATTCTAACATTTGCGCAGCTATCTCTGGGACAAGAGTACTAAAATGGGGGTTCTGTATCATGCCTCAAAGAGTGAACCGGATAAGATGACGGTATGCATCTACCCCCCATCCTCAGGCTTCAACATACTGACAAATGGCGCGAATGGCTTTTTAAATTATAGAAAGCCAGATCTGATCCCAAACATCATGATCGCCTTGGTCAGAGCTATAAGACCGAAGTCGAAGTCGCCCCTAATGTTGACATTGCACACGACGAACTTAAGGCTATTGTTGAAGATGTAGCAAAGAATCGCCGCTTCGTCCTCATTAAAAACAACTGTCAGAGGTTCGTCACTGAGGTTCTGGACCGCCTTGTTAAGAGGGGGAAAATTACCAAGCAGCAAGTTAAAGCGCTCCCTAAAAAGGGATTCAGGCCAATTATCCCCAAAAGGAAATTCCCCCAAAAATAACACACGGTGTGATGTGACATCAGAGTTGAAGAGATCGTCAATGTAAAAATGAAGCTCGATTGGGAGAAAACTGTAGTGATGAGGCTTGCTGTTGGAGGAAAATGATGATTTTCCCATCAGCCTGTATTCATCTTGTTGCTGGCTGCTGGCGAATTCTGTTGTTTATATTTTGAAAACCGTTTAACATAAGATTATTTAGCCAACTCTTCACTTCAGCAGCAATATCTTAAGTGGTTGAGAATTCATAGTAAATGTGAAGGGCGACCTCAGCTGCATTTGGGAGGCATAGAACAGCTGCTGATGATATTCAGGATAGGAAGGCAGTCCCTGTTATAGAAGGGAAGTACAATATTCAATATTGAAAGAGCACCCTGTTTCGATAGTTTACACAAGGACGAGTATAAAAAGGTTGTCTCTAACAAGGGGAAACTACACTGAGCTTCAAGGAAAGGAAAAGAGAAGCCAAAATCACTAAAGGATTCAGGGGTTCGCAACTTCTTAGCACATCAAGGCTCGTGTGCTACAGCACACAGTACTTTATGGTGGCTTTATCAAACCGCTTCCTATCAATCAAGGTACCTACCTGTAAGTACATGTACATGTACTTGGCATGGGTGGATGGAACTTCTTCAACGTCTAGTAACAGTTGTATTCTATTATATGGTGTTTCCGCTGCAACGGACCAGGAAATCCGATAGGCTGCATGGCGAGCTTATTATTGGCGAGACTAGTGCTTCGAAGTACCTGCGCATGGGATTGCAGGTGTGGATCAGGAAACAATTATATTGCCCGGCAAACTGGAAGTGCGCCCTCCCATGATTCGGCAAAATTGGCTCCAAAATAGTTCCCCCGTCTAATCTGGGAGTTGGGTGAGGCCAAACAATCGCACAAAAAGAAGTCTTTGAAAAAAAGCAATATAAACTCCCGTCGAACTCGATTGGGATGGTTAGGCAATAAGCTTACCTATAGGTGCCCCTGAATTTAAAATCACGTGACTAATATAAGATCGGATCACAGGGCCAGGTAAGTTCTTCCCAAACCTATATTACACTTTTCCGGGTCAAAAGTAAGAACGCCATGATCAAGGCTGCCGAAATAAATGATAAAAACGCCGAAGGCCAAAGATATGGACTATTCTGTACTCCGTTAGGTCTAGTTGAAGGGACGACTTTGTGGGCGCGAAGGCGTAGATGAACATGTAGGTACCAAATTAGCCGGGAATGTTGGAAAACGTCTCCAACTGGGCAGGAAACAAGAAAAAAAAAAAAAAAAAAAAAAAAAAAAAAAAAAAAAAAAAAAAAAAAAACAAAAACCAAAAACAAAAACTCTGGCCGTTGCACCAAAAGCAAATCGATATGTCCACGACACAGATATTACTTAGGTAATTGCGGGACGGGATGCGCATAGCGGAATGAAGGCTGCGACCACGACAAAGTACTTCGTGCAGGTTTCTGAGAAGGAAAGAGGATTGCTTTAACAATAGAAACGACGTAAATCATTCTTTCACATACAAGAGAAACTACCAAGCACTGAGATAAAGTGAACACGTAGTCCATGGAATGGTGTGACGGGAGAACCGTACGCCAAAGGCTATACGGAGGAGGCAGTATATATGCGCGTTTCCCATAACCAGCGTGAGTAGACAGGGAGAAGTTGCCTCGAGAGGTAGAAAGAGACCTGGGGAAAGTTCACCCGGATGAAAGATAAACGGGGGTAAGCTGTCAAAGGCGGCGACTGCATGCCATAAGCAGGGCTAAAGTCTGATTGAGGCGGAGGTAGACAAAACCCGCACCAACTCCCCGCAACTCTCCTCCAACTCTCTTCCAACTCTCATTTCTCGACCTACTTGTTTTCGCCAAAGTCCCTTATTCGCATCCCTCACCAGTTACAATAATACCAAAAATTAGCAGAATTTCCCGCTGAGCCTCGACTGACTGGCCTGCCACACATTCAACGTCACCCAGGTCAGTGGTCGGCCTCCCTCTGACCATGTCGTCAACTCAGCCGGCAGCGTGCGAAACCCAACAGCCCAGAGAGTACGTATTTGTCGACGCCAATGGCCGTGTTAAGCAGGACTTTCAACTGTTTCCCACGCCTGAGCCTCCGCCGGGCAAGGAACTCGCCGTCGACGAGGAGGAAAGGGATCGAGCCCAGGACAGATCCGAGCCGGCATCCTCCTCATCGGTAGATGAGGATTCTCCTCCAAAGGCCCCCCGTCCCCGGCCACTGCGGACGCCGGAATTGAGAGAATGGACGCCTTTTGGAAAGAAGCTTGCTTCCAATGGGAAATGAATATAAGTAATAGAACCGCGCCCCGTCTGACGGATTCTTAGCTGACAACCGTGGGCAGCCAATCTCAGCAATCGTAACGCATACTCCCACCCCTGGCAAACTAGGTTAGCAAGGTTATAACGATGGATTATGGGTTATGATGTATATGTTATTTGGGATCCATATGGAGTTATGGGAGTTCGGGGAGTGAAGCTATGATTGCCACGGAGTTGAATGATTTTTACATGTTTGGGAGTCAGATATGCAGGCGCAAATGCCTGGAGCACATTAATATGTATTTTTTAGGCGTCAAGGATAACAATGCAGAAGTTATAGTTTGTTAATCACAGATTGCACTTCTATCTCCGAACTGATGAAGTTGGCCAGCATCCACATCACGTGTAGCTGTGGTGTGATGCACGGACCATATCGCTTAAATAGCTTGGGATTTCTGTTTTTAAATTCTTCATCCATCCCAATTCCTCTTTTTTCTTTCCCTCATTTCTTCGATTTTCACGCCTCTGCGTTGATCTGCTTGGCCTGCTTCAAGAAACATTATATCAACTGACAAGCACAATCGACCAGCAAACCTGTCCCACACGTTGTTCCATGCCCTGAGCTATAGCTTACTGCGAGGGGTCCTCCAGGATGTCGCCTGCTCAGATAGCAGAGCAGGCAGAGCAAGATGAACAGATCCTAGCTTTGGCCAGAGGTTTCGATGCTCTTATTGAAACCATCCAGAAACTGACATGGCAGGAACGGGAGTTGCGGAGCAAGCTGCAGTTTGCTCATGATGAGGTATGTTGCTATTTCTTATCCTTTGCTCCTAATTTTCATTTCTCCCGCCCACACTGCCTTACATGATGAAAAAACCTTATTAGCTCTAGATCAGTAGCTGCTCTGCAGCAATGGCTGATTAAATTTGCATGTATTATCTGATATGGCATTGATTCTATTCACCTTGTTTACGGATTATGTACCGAAGTGGCATTAGCTGACGTTATATAATCAATAGTACCTCAAGCTTGCTGACCAGCTCCCCAACCGCTCCGCCACTGAAACAGAAGTAGCTGAGAAAATATCTCCCGCTCCGTTTCAAAAGAATAACCGCGACGCTTCTGCAGATACCACAGGATGGATTTACGACGTAGAAAAGGCTGGTTACGTTACCGCCACAGAATTTGAGGCGATCGCCAAAGGCCTTGAAGCATATAGAAGCTTAGCGGACAAACGAGTTGCGCGTGATGAGAATCATCAGGTTAATAATAATACGTGTCTTGTCGCTGTGGACGCCAAAGTTAGGTCTTCTATTGAGCGTGATTTCACAACCAACGGTGTGCAAGGTAACCTTCGATGTCCATTTGCAATACCGAACGGCAATGAAGAAACACCTCCCAAGTTGGCGAACGGAAAGTCAGATACTTGTGCGCGAGATTTTGATCCCATCAGAGCTGAGTCCCTTCAGGAGAGTGGCTCTGCTTCCGTTAGGGATGCTGCTCCTAGGTGCCCCATTAGGTACCTAGATGACCACTCTCCAGAGGAAGTGGCAAAATATTTCGAAAACCACAAACATGAGATACCCCGCAGTCATGCTATTTGTATCCAGCGGTATCAAAAAGATTCGCAAAGCATCCGTCAACTGGATGAGAAATATGGTGACATGGTCAATATGATCAAGGGTTTGGGTCTTTATCATCAGCCCTATCTTCCTTCAAACCAAGAGCCTAGTAGACCAGGTGGCACAGCCTCTGTCTCTGTCGGGAGAGTAGAAAAGTGGGCTGAGAACGTTAGCGCTAAATCCCCAAAACTAGAGGTCATGTCTGTTTCCCAAGAAGAAGGGGACGCGGAGGCGGAAGAAAGGCAGAGCCATTTCGATCGGCCGCTGCGAGACGTTCGAGTAGGCGAGTCCCCGAGTAGGCCTTGGGGAATTCATGTTCCAATTTCTCAAGAGGTTCCTCAAAGTGCCATTGTTTCTCCAATTGCTCCAGTAGCAGGCGCCTCTGGAACACCGCTGGCGAATTATGACGGGGCCACTCCGGATCGCTCGTCTATTTCGACCCCGGTTCCGGAGAAACTGAAACCTTCACCAGGGGCCGGCGGTTGTCCATTCCATGCTTTTGCGAATAAAGACGAACCTCCCGCTAATACGTTTCCTGGCTCTGCGGCAGCCGACATAGAAACGGAGAATAAAGCCCCCCATCAACCAGCCAACGACTTTGATCCTCCTCCCAAGCCTTCAGAGTTCCATCCACCCTCGGCCTCTCCTGCTCAGCCCAAAATGGTGTTTCATGGGCCCGTTTTCTTTGGATACTCGGCAGAGCAAGCCGCCACACTTATTCAGCAACTGGGGCAGTCTAGTGTGCCCAAATGAGCTTTACTGTACAGCTTGTCGTCCGCTCACCTGCGCGAAGTTGGTTAATTCATGTACAACATGCCCATTATCGTTAATTTTCTAAGCCAGCGGCTTTTAATTTTGTCTCAGCGTTGCGCGGTGTTAGTGTATTCTTCATGTGGCTACCTAGGTAGATATGATCGCATTTGCCGTTTAGCAAGCGCTAGTTGTGTTTTCCAATTTTTTTTCTAGTTCATTTGCTGCCCCAAGCTCGATGACATTACCTCTTCGCCATTGACGACATGTGTATATGTATCAAATTTGCATCATATAGCTGTTTCTACGACATAAAATGTTCTGAAGAGTACTTATCCACTACCCATTCTGCAGCCGCTGACCATCTCACTGGCAGGAAATATGCTATAACTATTGAATGTCTGGTCTCTGGCCATACCCGGAGTTCAATCACTGCCGATATAGAAGCAAATTCCAACCCTTGTCCCCCACATTCTCTCCAGTATACTATTAAACGAATAACCATTTGCTTGTCTAATCTGCGTTCTACATAACCGCGTAATGTTCGCACTTGATTCTTGGATGTAGTGGATGACCTGACCCTTCTTGATCTGGCACCACACCTAGTATTGGGCCACTCATAGATAGACACCGCAAACCGCTTTGGATCGAATTTCTCCGTTGGATTGAACGGGAATGAAGCTGCATGAGCATTGCGGAGCTTCAGCGATATCCCTTTTGGGCTTTTTCACCTCCCCTCAACCCCACCTCAACGCGATAAATTTTTTTCGGGGATGAAATGTAAAGCGAGGCGATTGACCTGGAGGATCGACCATTTTTCTCCAGGTTGAGGAGTTGAGCCAAAAGTCCTATTACTCCGAAAGTATGATAGGGGCCTGGCTCTGAAAAAGCCGTCAGCTGGCTTAGACCCTCGTCGTGACACGTTACCTGTTTTTACCTGGTATATACGCTTGCTACTTTTAGAAGTGAAATGAGAAGAAGGTTGGGGGGGGGGGGAGGGGTGCAGGAACTTCTGAGTAAAGGAACACTTTAGTAGTGCTTTCAAACTAATCAGTGCAGCAGACGATTTTCGCTGAATTTTTTTTCTTCTGTCCTCTGAAGTTAACGGGGAAGGTCACATTTCCCGAAAAACCGTTATTTTAGCTACCCAATCAAGCTACCCGAAAAAAAGAATTTTGGGTCCCGGGAGAGTAAATAAATGAAAAGGGTTTCCCTTGGCATATGCACGTCATATGCCCTTTCTACAACCCTGCATGTCCCAAGCGTATCCAAGATCTCCTCATCCAAGATCCCCCCTATTCCAACCTCCCATGTGTAACCACACCATTACTACGTATCCATGAACGCAGCAACACAACATGACATTTTCAACATATCGGCCATCAGCTACGGGGAGATAAACTTTTGCATATTGCGCTTCCCTATCTCACGGAGCTTCTTGCCGTGCATGTAGATCTTGATGCAAGTGGTTAGTAGCTGCGTCGCAAATGTTGCTCCTTGATAAGGGGGTAACGAACCACTGGTAGAAACGGGACACCTAGTCCCAAAGATAAAAATGCAAGTAGCCCTGAGCCCCAGTCCACTCCCAAGGTCTCGAAGAGTTGAGAGCCGAAAAGGGGGAATACTAGGAAAGCAATATCAGCCGACTTCAATAACATCATATTTGGAGAATTAACCGATAGAGGATGATATTGCTTACCTCCTGCAAAGACGAAACGGAGGAAGGAAACTGTGATAACTTAGTAAGAATTATCATGCAGGGCGGAGTCGGACCACTATCTTACGTGTGGCCGCAGCTGAAGCGGGATATGCGAAACAATCCACGATGTAAAGCTGAATAGCAAGCTATTTGATTTTGAGATCAGTTTTGTCTTACCAACAAACAACCGAGTGTTTTGGGTGTTGTCCTTACGAATATATTCATTGCTCCGGCGGCGAAGACTGTGAAGCCGATTAGAGGCTATCAAGTTGTTAGATGATCTGGATAGAGGCATGCGAAGCTTCATTCCAGGAGAAAAAAAGAGTATCTCAGCGGCAAAGCGAGGGAGAACACTCATTATGGGGACTCACCACAATGAAATGGTATGTAAGTGCAGTGAATCCGTATATGAATAAACCGGCCACCAACAGAAGCGCACCGGGAAATGCGGGGACCAGCCTAATACATCACACGTGTTAGTTTTCCTAGAGATAAAGAGTTGAAAGAAGGGAATACCTGGATTCCGGGTTGTATGTCTTCCCAGGAAGAGTTTGACGTTCATAGATCCAGCCTTGCGCTTTAACAGTAGCAATTAGGCCGATTAAGTTGCCAATTCCCTGAGAGAGGAGGTCAAGGCCAACAAACCCGGCTGAGTGGCCGTATCCGTCACCAAAGACTTCTGAGAACTGTAGAGAGAAGGAGTTAAGCATCTTGTAACAAAGAAAACTGACGAGTGCATCGTGACTTACAGACACTACTAGAAGATATACCTCCCCAAACACGCAAGCGAAATATAGAGAGAGTGAAAGTAGAACGGGGTCAACGACCAAATATATCACTGGACATGTCAGTGTTTGATAATGTTCAAGTTTCGAAGGTGTACTTACCAGGCCGGATCGCCGTAGAAAGGAATGATCTCATCTTCTTGCTGGGATTTTCATCCGAGCTCAGTTCGAAAACGGTATATAGATCTCTATCGGGGTGCAACCGTTTGCTCCTGAGAAGTTTCCGTTTTAGAAGTACTGGCGCATACGATTCCTTCAGATATACGAGGGATGTAGCTTCTAAAGCCGCCGCAGCCATTGCCTGAATTGAAGTTAGCATGTAAATAAGACAAGGGGCGGGAAGTAAGGGAAAGTATGTGTGTTACCGGGACCCAGCAAGTCCACCTCCACGAAGCTCGCTCAGCAATCCAGCCGCCACATGCTGGACCAAGTGTCGGCCCTAAGATTCTGAAGGAAGTTAGACATACAATCAATTTCTGAAGATGGGATGAAGAAACATACAATAACGTGGAGATCAAGCCTGAAGCTTTTGCCCGTTCCTTAAGACCCCAAATATCAGCAAGAACGCCGCCAAAAACAGCTAACCCTCCTGAACCTCCAACCCCAGCGAGAAAACGGCACACGGAAAGCTGAGCTGCCTGTCACATTAGTTAGCTAACATAATCACAGCATAATTTGGTGGTGTTTGGGGTATGAGAGATGGCTGACATTCTGAGCAAAGCCAGTCCCTATAGAAAACCCAACAAACATCATATTGCCTAGATGGATGACGATTGTCCTTCCATATATTTCACTTAACGGAGCAGCAAATATAGGGCCAAAGGCGAACGCGAAAACCAAAATGGAGACTTGGATGGCGCCTAGAGTAGGATTCTGGATATTTAGATCCTCCATAACGAGGAGCAGCGCTGGGGCAAATATTGTGCCTGTGGCTGTATAAGCAAAGACTTACTGGCCTGTAGAGTGAAGAACTTACTTGCGAATGTAGGTATAAAGCAATATCCACCTATTATGATTGTGGTTGTCCATTTTCCCTGGCGAGACCAACTCTACTTTGCATTAGAGCTTACTCGTGCACAAACGGCTTTATGGAACGCATATGGGAGTATTACCCGAGGGCTCTCTTTCAAGTCTGCATCGAGAGTGACCAAATCTTCAAGAAAAAAGAAAGGTAAGCCCTGCTCATAATCTTGAAAACAAGTAAATAAGTTGACAGTGGAGTTGTATACCTGCATCTAGTTCGCTTAGGTTGGCACCATCATAGAATACTTTATCAGGGTTGGCTTCACGTAGCTTCAATTCCTCTTCATACCGTGCTGCAACGAGCTTTCTCCGGACACTTTTTGTCTCACTAGGAGAATCCAAACTGTTTTCGGCCTGGGTGTTGGCGCTTGAGCCCTGGAGAGGATCCTGTTTTTCATTTCCTGATCCTACCGACATAGTAAAGGTGCAAAGATGAAATATCCAAGAGGAATTTTATGGGTATAAACAAAAGAAGGGAAGCTCCTGTCATAATAATTTACCAGAGAAGATCCACTGGTCTATTTATAAGAACTTAGACAACAATGTGGAAGATTGGCCAAGAAGACCATAAAGCCACTCATCACTCCGAATACACGTCACGATGTACGAAATAAATAAGGGGCCGAATTTTAGAATGGTGCTCGAATGGAGCTTGAAGCTCTATAATCAAAAGCACCAAGAATAAGATGAAGTGGTCATACTTCAAAAACAGAACCAGCCGACCATTGATCTGGGCAGGCCCTGTAACACCCCCCAAGCCCACGCTACCAAAGCTGTCTTCATGCTCACGGGCTGACTTGGTGACCGTAATCCTTGAAAAACAAAGGAATAGTAAGTAAGTCCCTGACGCGTATCTGAAGGCAGCTTTTGAATTTGGTAATTGTAGGTCTCAACACCACCCAATAATAGTCTCCAAATCTTGAATCTTTCGACGCCTGCTTAGCCCTTCCGAGAATATAATCACGATATTCACCGTATTCTAAATCAACATGTCAGATGAGTCGCATTTGTTAGCTCCTATTCTTTTCTGCAAGCACACTGTGTAACTTTCGATATCAAATAGGGGGGGACAGGTTTCAATTTCCAGAGAAGAAGGCCACAGAGTCATGAGAAGCTCCATTGACCTCAATCGCGGTTAGACGAATACCAAACGCGGTTGACACGGGGTCAATGCCTCAGTCAAATCCCTAGTGTTCATAATTACGTCCATTTGAGCACCTGGAAATCCCAACCATGGATTTAACGGGGACCTTGGATAGTGGGATTCCTACGCAGCGTAAGTTCGATCAACCTTGAAGTTGGAAAGGTTAGTGTCATGTGACCGTTCACTGATGTTCACTCATCAACCTTTTCTCTCGCATCCCTCTTCTGATATTTTGTCCAGAGTGGTCCTCTTCTGGTGTGACATTGATTTGAACATGTCGTCTTTTCAGAACACGATCCTCGTCCCTGGGGTGAGAAATTACTGCTGCCTTGGCAGTATCCTCAAGTTTCCCCAGCTTTGAAGTTGAATTTCATGCATGGTGTCCGGAAAAGCACTCTTCCGGCGCGTGTAGGAATAATGGCACTACTTCTCGCAATGAACAATATGATGTTTGTCCTCGGCACATTATGAAGACCACGCAAATTGATGAGGGGTAGAGACTAGCGCCGCTGAACTTAACCGGGTAATAAGGCACCCCACTGTACCAGAGGCCGTTGGCAATTTACGTGGAAGAAAAATTATAAATACAAGCAGTTATCCCAAACTTCGATCGCAATAGTCCAGGTGGTATCTTGCTCTCTCCTGCTCTCACTCAACGCCCATCTTCAAAGAAACAATCAAGACAAGAAAGGGAACATAGCGGTGTTCTCGCAAGCAAATGACCATGGCGGAAGTACAGGGGTTCTGCGATGAAGCCTTTGAGCCTGTGCGGACATTGATGCAGCAATATCTCGACTCTGGTGAGGAACTGGGAGCTTCGGTTTTTGTCGATTGGAACGGAAAGTCAGTTGTCGACTTATGGGGCGGATTTTGCGACAAAAGCCGCACTCAGCCCTGGATCAAGAACACAATCACAAATGTCTGGTCAATTAGCAAGACGGTAACGAATCTTGCAGCTTTGGTACTGGTAGACCGCGGTCTGCTAGGCTTGAATGAAAAGGTGGCTACTTACTGGCCAGAATTTGGACAGAACGGCAAGGAAAACATCGAGGTGCGTCATATTTTATCCCACACATCCGGTGTGTCTGGATGGGATACGCCATTCTCCACAGAGGACATGTACGATTTGGAAACTTCAGCGTCTCGATTGGCAAAACAAGCTCCATGGTGGGAGCCTGGGACCGCTTCCGGATACCATGCCCACAACCAGGGTCACTTGGTCGGCGAGTTGGTCAGACGAGTGACAGGGAAATCCCTTCAACAATTTGTCGCAGAGGAAATCTCCGGTCCCCTTAAAGCGGATTTTCGATTCGGGGCGCTGGAGTCGGAATGGGGCAGAGTTTCGGATATATTTCCTCCCGAGGAAGTGCTTGATATGGAGGGCTTGAAAGCGCTCGACCCCAGTCATCCTGCCTACAGGACATTCACTGGTCCATTTCCAAATGCAGCTGCAGCCAATACCGCCCAATGGAGGAAGGCCGAACTGGGTGCCTTGAACGGTCACGGCAATGCTCGCTCTGTGGCTCGAATTTTATCGACTGTGTCCCTGGAAGGGGAAGCCAATGGGTTGTCCTTACTATCACCCAACACCGTAAACCGCATCTTCGAGGAACAAGCCAACGGGGTAGATCTAGTGCTAGGAAAACATCTTCGTTTCGGTAATGGGTACGGTCTTCCATGCTCTACCGTGCCACATATTCCTGAAGGCCGCGTGTGCTACTGGGGTGGGTGGGGTGGCTCAATCATCATGATGGATCTTGACAAACGCTTGACAATATGTTATGTTATGAACAAGATGAGACCGGGGACATTGGGGTCCCCGCAAGGAGTTAGTTATGTTCGTGCAATTTACGACAGTATTCGCCAGACGGAAGGAAACTAGGTCCATGTGTTTGTTGTTTGTGAAGCTATGGTCGCAATCACTTTTGGAACGCTACCCGTTTAGAGAGGAAGGACCTCTTGAATGTACCTTCGTTTGGTTTGTAGTGATCGCGCCTATTTGATGTGCTAGATGTACTTAGATTTTGCTGATAACCAATGCCGGATTTTTTTGCTTTTCAAATATACCATTATCTCCTTAGTCGCTTTTGTATTAAACCTAATCGAGGCTGTATGCCGGAAGTAAGTCCATTTCTTTCATGATTAAATTGGGTATATACCTGATAACCTGCGGCTTCTCGCGTGTAACGGGTTAAATTTTTTATCGCAGCCGAGCACTAATAAGAACAAAAACAAAGACAAAAAATAAAATAAAATAAAATAAAAATGGATAGGTTGGACTGGCGCGCCTTCCCGTTGAAATTCACTAGGGTTGAAGAGTGACTTGTGCGAAAAAGAAAAAACAAAAAAAAAGAAAAGAAAACCATTCGTGATAGTACATGTACATGTATGTACTTAGATCTACCTTTCAGTTTGTCTGCCTGTATAGTGTCCTAAACCCACACCCGCATCTTCTGACGAGATCCGTGTTATTGTTCCGTGAGAATTGAGAGCAGAAATGAGAGCCGACGTGAGATCCATACCTAACTCTGCTGCGGGCTCCAGAGCCATACCACTGCCTCGGACAGTCGGAGGTGGTTGTTAGTTTAAGCGCGGCGCTAGTCAAAATAAAGTTGCCCCACCGAACCAGGGTTTATCCCTGTCGGCATCCCGGCAGGGCCGGCAGTGCGGCACCGACCGCCGGCTGACCGGCTAAACAAGCTGCGGATCTATTAGAATAAATGATGTGCGCTTATCTTAACGGGCTACAGTTGATCTACTACTTCACAATTTGACAGTAGCTTCTGGTATAACGACTTTTCTCCTTCAGATCAAACGGAAAGGCAGCCCACACCAGCCAGCTATGTTAACTCGAATCTGGATGGAACGATAAAATGAGGGCCTGGTTATGGTTGACGTTGAAAACTTCAATGTGATAATTAGAAAGCTCAGCAGCATAGCCAGAACTAGCAGACTTTCTGTTCCTCTATCCCGACTATCCTACTCCCGTATCATTTGCAGCGCGATTTCTCCATAAAACATGGAATCCGATAAGGTGGGAAATGCACCAGAACGCTGTTCCGGATATTGCCAGTCATGATCTGAATTAAATATATCCATATCGCTTGGTTTGGCTTTTACTAATGCAGTTTCTGTCTATGCTAGCAGCTAACATAGCTAATTAATACGAATAGATGAATCTCATCAACTAGGATAATGGTGCGTTTGCCAAACGCTACTAGTGTAATCTCCTTGCTGAGTAGCCCAATTCAAGCTTTCCAGCTTTAGAAATAGGTATAAAAAAGACCCTTAAATTCACTCACAGTAGTTACCACCGCGTATCTTTAAATCTCTGATTTCTGTTATCTGATCCAACTTGAGGACGGTCATGCATTGCGTATGTTTTTTTATTGCGTCGTCTCTACATTAACCGAGCCACTTTTTCAACCAGTCATTTTTGTGGTAGTAAGTCATTGTGGTACAGTCGAGCTCTTGAGTGTAACATACAGATGAGTAGGCGGTATAAACAGCCAAGATTCGGGGTCCAATCACTGTAATTCTAGGCACGAATTCTATCGTCTAGTCAATGGTTCTAGAGGAAATGGTATAGCGATATTTAGCAATTAAGCACAATAACAGTAAATACCATTTTGAAGAAAATACATTGGATTGGGACAAGGAAAGAACAAAAATCTGTGGTGCGATTTATCCAAACCAATAGCGCTCATAATTTTGATATATTGAAAACAGAGTAAACTTTGGTATCCTGACCATATCAAATACGCCGGGCTGCCAGTACGTGCTGTCCTGGATCCACAAGTATAGAGGGCTTCCACTCCAAGCTGCCATATATCGACGGTTTATATGTACGTTCTCCATATTTCTCCATTGCAACGGTCGTCAAGAGGGTTAAGGGGTGACCGGGGTAAACAGAAAAAGCTAGTTCCAAAGCCATATAAACACCAACGCACTGAGCCATGAATACATAAAGGTTGGGTAGGCCGTAGTGAGGTACCCCACCCCGGTATCCGGCGGGGTAGAAGCTGCTGCACCGAGGGGTTCCCAGCCAATACCAGAGGAATTGGCGCATTTATCTGTGGAAAGAAGCTCAGCATTTTCCGAGAAAGTGATATCGGCGCACTGCGGAGGGACCGTGTCGATTGCGTGTCAGTTAAGATGTTGCACATTAGATGGTGAAGCAGAAGGGTAAATTCATTAACTGACATTATACAATGCAGAGCCCAATTCGGACAACTGGATAACTTGGATACTTGCGTGGGACCCAGCTGTCAGACCTAGCTCTGGCGGAATGTTGACTTTTGGGAAGCAAAGTGTGCCATTTCCTGTTTGATTAAAGTTCTCGATCAAGGATATATTAAATATAACCGTGTCATCGGAACCAAGACCGAGATTGATGTAGGTTATTGCCCAAGGGTGGGAAGGACTGAAGAGAATGGAGCCCCCATCGAGGGGCCATTGGGTTCGATTATTAGTCACATTAACACCACCACCTAATTAACGTCAGATAAATTAAACTTGAGGAAGAAGTAAGGGATGTAGTGTAATAGTAATTACAGGAGAGATTATGATACCTACATGGTCTGGTGTATTGAGTGGAGTAAGAATCACCGCGCCAGTAAGGATATTCGACAGAGAAATGAGCGGATGTCAGCTTTAAAAGAAGAGCTAGGCCAATAAGTAGGGCAGCCATGATGGTACGGCTAGAGACTAGGGGATTATGTTGTCGGTATTCTTAGCTTTCCGCCCAGAACGTGTAGAAATCAGTAGCAGACGAATAGATAATGAACGAAGAGTGGAAGCCTTCTTCGCACGGGAATGTCCTGGTTTTTAAAAGATAGACATAACGGCAATCCCGCGCCCCTTTAAATTGATGATGCGGACGGAAAAAGAAATGAAAGAGCCCGTAGCGACAGGCCTGTCATTGTTTCCCTAACGAACTGCGCTTCAACCCAATTTTGCCCAAAATAACGGAATCTAGAATCTGATCACAAAAGCAAAATCGAAATATTCGCCCTATTTCGAGTGAAGAAAACATACGCTGCGTATTGATATTGGCCAAATTTCACGGACGGGATATTATGCACGACTGGGCCAAGTCTCGCGTGGTGCTTGGCAACGCCATGAGGACAATTGAGCACATTTCTCCGGAATACATACGGCCAATCGATAAGACCTCGCGGAATTTCTCTCCTGCACGCTTGCAGCTTGGGGCGCTCTGCCCAAACCCAAATTAACCTGAAGAGAGTCAGTGTTAATACTTCAAAGGAACTTGAGCTTCGCACAAATATCGGTCTGACAAGATATGCTTACAAGTACAGGCACATGTTCGTACCATGGTATCGTGGATGTTGTCTAGCGGATTGACCAATGGTTTAAATTTGAATCCGAAAGTCAAGATCAAGTACATGTACGTACCGTGCCATAATGGGCTTGATCTTATCAATCGATCAGATAAACCCCGGAATCCACCCGCTGTCATGTGACAATATTAGTTGTTACGTAATCCAGCTCACCCCGAGCTCACGTGACATCTACTTTATCTGGCGATTCCGTAGTCGAGTTAGTATTAATTGAACCAATCACACACCTCTAACAGGTTATGAAGCCCTCGTTGGACGTTATACGGGTATCTTGACCATCGGCTTGCTTGTACATGCCTACAGAACAGTCCTGACCGCGGGATTCGACGAATTCGACGAATTGGTGGCCAATAGACATATTCAGGGGCTGGAAC